>JAPYZI010000467.1:0-51694 GCA_030523105.1 Ophioninae sp. A BG-2022a
TCGTAATCAGCTGAAAATTTCCGATTATATAGACCCTTTTAATAATTTTAAAACACAAAAAAAATGTTCGACTACCCCGGCCACTTTTCCGGAATCTCAAAAATCACGAAATTTTAGGGTCGTAGAGTGAGCTTCTTATATGCTATAGAGATTCAATAGATGTGTTTGGAGAAGGGTGTTGCCAAACTTAAATAATGGCGTTGGATTCATATTGATACCTCGTACAGTTTTCCCGGAAAGTATACACTACTGATATGTATGTGAGTATCGGTTGACACACATACATATACGTGTTTGTTTTCGTTGCGACGAAACTACGCGCGTCTTTTCTCCACGCTGCGCTCGTAACGACGATTGTTCGCCCGAAAAGTCGAGACTTCGTGCGAGACGATCGACGTAACGAGGTGCTGCGTCGAAAATTTCCAGCGCGTTCGTCATTCACTTAAAAGAAATCTTTCGTAAAATCTTAGCGGACGTTTATGTCAGCAAAGGCTCTCTCAGTATAAATTTTTGAACTGCAGCGATGTAGACTGCACGAGCCAACTCGTCGTTTTAGACATTTTGATGTTCCGAACCGTTCAGTTTTTATTATCAAAATAAAATATAGCCTATGTCACTCGGGAACAATTCGGCAATCTATCAGTGAAAGAATTTTTTTAAATCGAATGAGTAGATCTAGAGATTACGCCCTACAAACAAAAAAGTCACAAACAAATGTCACCTCTTTGTAACATCAGTGGAAAAGTGCAGATAATAATCATGAGAAAAGGGCGAGCTGATAAAAAAAACTGATTAAAGTGATTTTTTTAACTAGTCGATTTTACCAAATAGAGAGAAACTTACGAAAAAGAGGATTTTTGTTTACAATGCGAATCGTCGAAAAAATAAATTAAAAAAATGAATTTCGAACCGTCCTCTCTACCTTGTTCTTTTTAGAGTAACGAAGATAAAAATAGCGGATGGTTTATGAATGAACCCGATCTTCACCTTCTTCCGTTAAGCGGTAAAAGTTGGTTGACCCTGGAATCTTCTCGACCCTGGCCCAGAAACAAAAGCTAGAAAAGTTTCATCTCAGGATAGTTTTGGAGGAAGGGGGCTGTGAAAAAAAAAGTAAGGGTGGAACGGCTCTTCCTTGTGAATAATTCAACCGGTGAGCCGCAAGCTTGGAAAATGAGGAAAGAGTTCAGTAACGCCGGCAAACTACTGTAACGGAGTGCGCGCGCGAGCTACTCACGAGCGAACGCAACAAGCACGGCGGAGGGTTGAAGAAATTTTCCCTGGTCGATTTTCAGGGTCGTCCATTTGTTTATCCATTAGCGTACGTTAGAAACTTTTACGTTGCTGCGAACGATAAAAAGAAATAAGGAACGGCGCATGGGAATAATTTTCAATAGTTATAGGACTTCGTAGATAGTTCGAGATCCCTTAAGAATTAGGATTAGAACCTCATTATGTCGATACGCGATTCGACTTTAAATTTTAATCGAATTTTACATTCCAATATTTCTAATATTGCAAACACAAAAAAAAGGATTTTACATTTTGCTATTATTTTATTTATTTATTATTTATTCCGTTTCCGTTTATTTCCGTTTCCGGTATGTTTGTCAATCAAAATCTTAACTGAACTAAACCAATATTGGGGAGCGGAGTCCCGGACGCCAATTAATTAAAAGTCGCGCCAAAGTATCGAAGATAAATCAATACCTGGAATATCCGCTGAACGATAAATATGTATATCGCTGCGTTCAGTGCTCCGGTACTTCTAAAGAATACTGGCGCAACGAAACAAAACGAACAATCTTCCTTCTTATTATTTTGTCTTTCTCTGTAGACGTGAATAAATACAGGGGATCAAAATTCAGTCTCGTTTTCTCGACATTACCTGACGGCCTTCTCTCGAAAGCGTGTGCAAAGACTCCGACGACTGAACTCCGTACCTAGGAGATTTTTTTCTTCTTTCTTCTCTTCATCTCTTCTCGTTGAGCTTGTCGCTCGCGAGGAGAACCGCTTAATTTAACGACACGCGCTCCACCGTAGAATGAGAACGAGAGGAGGAAGAAGTCAAAAAAAGACAGACGAGAGGGGACGCTAAGAGTTTTCGGATCTCGACCTGCCACAATCTGTAATTTTCTTCGCATCGGGACAACACCGCAAACAATCTTTCACCCCAGTGAGACTAAATTACGGATGTATTCATTTATGAGAAATTAAATTGAGTGAAGAGAATTCTTCTTAGACGTGGTATGATCTTCAGAGCATCTGGAATACCGTAGCCCTTTCAGACTTAGGTCGACACAGCTACTGGAATTTTTCCCATTCCTTAGCAGAAATTTTGACGGCACAGGAGGGCACAGGGTAACTGCGAAAATCTCGAGCTGCGCCGCACCGAGCGGACCCGTACTACGAGCAATATATTTCAGTATTGGCAAGCAATTCATACAAATTATTATTCGTTCCACCTATGACGTAAGCCCACAAAATCAAACTCGAAATCGCTATTTATTTTTTAGTTGTTTTTTGTACTTCGAAGCAGCTACAAACGCACTGCGACGTAGTTTGAAAGCGATGATTGAGGGAGCAACAAGAATGACGAGCGAAAATAAAACGCGGTGAAAGGAGGGAACAAAAACAAAAATGTCGTTTTGATATGCACGGAACGATTGCAGGCTGACGCGAACTTTGTCTACTGGTGGATGCACTCTCTTGACTCCCGCGTGCTAACGGACTCCGTGACGGGGGGTGAGATTTGGTCCGGCGAGGAACAAAAAGTACGAGAGGTGGGGTCGGCAAGGGAGGGGGGGGGGGGGGGAACGGGGACGAAGAAAACGCGTGTAAAACAAAGGAACTCGGAGGGGGCAAATTACGGATTCAAACGGCTCTCTTTTGTCTTTTCATGTTTATATCTTTGTTTTTGCGCCGACTGCATTGTTCATGAGGGACGCTGGCGGACAGGGGATACGAGAAATGGGGTAAAAGGGACGATGGAAGGGCTCACCCTAAAACACACACTTTGCCGAGCTTTGTCGGAACTCGACTGGTAGCTTTTTGTTATTCCTTCTGCTCTCATATTTTTCTTTTCTTTTCCATACTTCCTCCCCTCGTTTTTTCAAAACAAAACAAAAAATACAAAATCTCTGGCTCGCGATTCTCTCACAACGATTTTTTTTTTGGCCCGTTCTCTTCGGAATAATTAAAGCGAATTCTGAAAGTCACAGTCGTGCATTCGTCAACGTTTGTTTAGAGGGTTCACACTTTGCGAGAGGTGGAAGGCCACAGCTGATTCGAGAAAAATCTGTTTGGGTTTAATGGCGATTCTTTAACAACTATTCCTTTGCCTCGTTCTATTCAAGAGACGGAAGGCCACAGCTGACTTCAGAAGAGTTTGGCGGTTTTTCAGGTCAGAATTGGGCAGAAAGGCACAGGGAAACCGGAAAAAATTTGTAAAGAATAAATGAACCGTCAATTGATAACACCACAGTCTCGGCTTTTTTTCTGAAAGTATACAACAATTCTTGAGCCATCAGGATTAGTCGGGAAGTCGTTTATCCCCGTTAAAAAAAACTTCATCTGCGCATGTCCCGGTGTAAATGCGATGGAACAGATAGTTTCTCGGGAGTGTCGGGGGAATATTCTTTAATAGGAAGCTTGATCCTCGAGATGAACGGTACAAGACAGATCGCTGAAACTTTCAAGAATCAATTAAATCTGTGCTCTCGTTTCGCTCATTGTGAGTGACTTGACGCGATTACGATCCTTATATCTCCACGACTGGCCACCTTTACCAGGGCTTCCGAGCGAATTTTAGAATTTCGGCTGTTCAACAAAAATACACCGAGCGCCTGCTGTGATTGACATAATTTTTGCGGCGGTTCCAAAGCGAAGCGGAAATCTGGTGATCCCTTTTTGCCAGACCGCTGGATGACAACTATCAGCAAATCAGATTAATATCGTCAGGAATAACGTCACGAGGGACAGAAAAGCGGATGACAATGAAGAAGAGTTGGGGGCGAGCCGAGCGATGATGATAATTTCATGTGTGCTTGATTTTCGACGAAAATCACTTGACTCAGTGCCGATCATATGAAAGGACCACAGTGGCCAAGATAGCCCACGAGGAGACGAAGTACGGAGCCTGGAAGGCCTGGAAGAACGCTGGAGACGATGTAGCTGGCAACGTCTATCCGACTGCAGCGTTCTAACTGACAGCCTACCTGACGTGACTCAAAGATTCACGAACTCATTCCTGCGATCATTGTGACTACTATCTCCGCGCTGCAGCTTAAACAAATAGTGCTTTCACCCTCTTTCCTACCTTCTCTTCCTCTCATTCGTGACCTGTCGTGTCTTGCCACCTCGAGCCAATGAAAAATCAGCGAGTCCAAAGATACAACGAATTTGTCTTTCCAAGAAGGTGAAAATCAACTTGGGCGTGTAACCAAGCTATCGAATTGTTTCTCACCCTAAAGTAGGGTCATCGGAATTCCTCGATATTGTTCGAGAGATTGGTGACACTTTGGTGACGACTTCCACTTATGACGATCGATTAATAATTAAGAAGAACCACCGTTGCGAAATTCCACTTCTTACGGACGTGCCCTGTTGAGAAATCTCTAGACCCCAATAATATTGCATCCCTAATTGGAAGTCTTCAGTAAAATGGACCAAAAGAGCAAATCTTCGTGTTCCAGTATAAACAAATTTGCGAGATAGGTAAGAAATTGAGCAAGGGTGTCGAGTGTCTAACTTCCTGGGGTTATACCGTTCACTAGTGATTTTGTTGGTAAAACGATTGGAAGACGATCAAGGGGTTGTTCCGTAAATTGAAGGGTTGCGGCGAAATTGACATCCGGCGTGCGCCTGTATCCATTCATTTCCTCGTTGATGAATCGACGCTAGGAAATTTCTGGCGGGGGGTAAAAGATTCTGGGGTTATGGTAACAGCCACGGTTTTTCCTCCACTACACAGTTCCTTGATGTACATGGTGGATTGTGTTTTCGATTAAAAGAATGTTTGATTCGAAGCTTAATACCAGTTTGGTCCGCGAGATTGGTGTTTTTCTTTATTTTAGGCAACTACCAAAGAGTGCTGAATTAGTTACGCTGGGGATATGATGGTGGCTGTACGTTCAGCGGGCGTCGACGCTGTGAATTTTTTAGGTTATTCTATGTCCAGTTACTCCAACCTTCAACGTCATTCATTGGTTGTTTCATTTGCTACGATCTGCAGCTTTCCGTTTACTTGGTTTTGATTACCGGCATCCCCCGTTCGTCCACTAATCCGCGATGGGACATTGGTCAAGGTAGATAGATCTTCGACGGCGCTGATACTGCGGAGGCACATACAGGAGAGACGAAGTACACGGAACACGAGGGTGGGCCGGTGGAAGCTGCTAGAGAATACGAGCGTGTCCGGAGGGTGGTGGTTGCACGGATGAGACGGGGGTAGGGTAGTTCGGCAAGGACCACGAGATCAATATGTATGTTGGGGGATGTGGACCGCGTGGTTGGGGGTGGCCAGCAGCCCGTTTGCTTCCATCTGATTGGCCAACGGCCACCACCGTCGCCACGCCCACTCCCACACACGCTGTCTTAACCCTCCAGCAGGAAACCACCCTGATGTTCACTCTCCTCGTGCTCGCAACTCCGCCAGACCTCACCCTCCCCCACGTTTCGGAAAACCACCATCATCCCTCTCTCGTTCTATCCGTAGCTCTCTGCTTTTCTACAGCTTCTCTCCACTGCTCTCCATGCCTCAACCTTCCCCCTCGGTTTCTCTTCGATTCACTAGGGCTGCGCTGCTTTGCCCGGTTTGCCCTCTATACGTTCCAGTCTTACATGCTCGCTCGGAGGAACCGTGGGATGGGGAATGGGCCGAGGGTAAGCTTTTGCGGGTATGTAAAGCCCCAACCAGCCGAAGCACCCTCTCGCCCAACCTACCCTCTCGCTCGTTCATCTCGTCCGCACTGAGAAACCCCTACTGAATTTCCACGAAATCATCGAAAATTGAAAAGGCAACCCACTCGAGTGTGGGCGTCTTGTTTTCTTTTCTTTGTTGAGCTTCGTGATGTCAGCCGTTTAACGAAGCTTCGAAAGTTGGGTGGTTATCCGAGCAAAACTCGACTACGTTATTTTTTATGGTAGATCCTATTGGAAGGATGAAAAAGTCAGAGGAACGCGTTGGATTGAATTTCAAAGTCCTAGTTCTAGGTCTGAAACGAATGTAGCACTCCCAAGCCATAGAAATGTTTTTCTTTCGTTTTTTTTTTTTTTTTTTTTTTTTTGAAAATGAAACAAACTCGAACAGCACAAATCATGAGCATTCTTCTTTTTGCAAAATTGCCGGCCATCGTAAAATCGTTCGGCTGATCACGGCTGGTAGAAGCGGGGGTAATAGGGAAAGCGATTCGAGCCCGGTAGTCGAGCAAGATACGAAGACTACTCGACCGGCAAGCCTCGAACTAACCGGATAATTAGCTTAAACGGCGAGCGGGATCAACCGGCGTAGCCGAACAGCAGCTCCTCCAAAGCGAGCACGATCTCACCTCCTGAAAGTTTGACTCGCCGTTGTACGAATTTGCGAGCGAAAGCTCGCCTATAATCTTACAAGCTCCTTTATATATCCCATTCTCACCGTCTCTGTCGCTCTCTTTCCTCCCGTATACCCAGCCCCGAAGAGTTGGGGCGCAATCCTGAAATATTTACTTCGCTTCCGTGCCTTTCCTGCTGCTGGGGTACTCTCCTTAAATGAATTTCCCCACTATCTCGGTAAAATCAGGTGGAATCTCCGAGGAAAAAAGGAAAGCAAAGTACGAACAATTGAAACGATGCGCGACTTTTAATCACGAAGATAGTCATCGCCAGCCCACCAGAAATACAACAATCTTCGGTCGAATGAAAGAGGAATGCAATCAAATGATTTACCACTTTTCGATTGATCGTTCAATCAGGACTGACTGCTCGCGATCTCGATTGGAATTCAACAGTTGGTAATTAAAATTCCGTCACGTGATTCCACGCTTTGTTTTCTTTGTTTTTTAATTGTGATACAACCGACCTCAAAGCTCAACATTATTTTTCCCTCCGTATCAGGCCCTCTTCCGAACAGAGTTTTATAGAGATATCTAGCGGTTGGTCGTCCTCTTACATCAGACCTCTTCGGGGGAAAATATTCACGTGTCTCTAAAGCTATTTCCAAGCTCGAGTATTTAAACAAAGACCCACCCCCAAAGGACATTCCGCGTTCTCTAGATCATTGAACGGGAAACGACAAGCCCCGTACGGTTCTGCCCTCGTTCGATTTCTGTCAGACTCTCCCAAGGGAATTCTCAAGCTTGCGACACCGGAGAGGAAATACCGTTATACACTTCCACTCCGAGTGATTCAACCTAAAACTACTTGGTGAGGGTGAGGTAGAGAGATTAATTGGCACCGCTTCAAGAGGGCGGATCGTGTCTGTGTACGTGTGGTTCGTTCCTAATTGAAAGGGCTTTATGGATTGGTTGGTTTTTTTCCGTGTCAGATTGGCCACTTTCACAGTGACATCCGGTAACAAGAATTTGATAACCGTAAGGGGATTAGAGGAACGAAGGTTGTGATGGACGATTGGTGGTAAACTGGTTGAATCAACACTTAGATTGGTGACCGTCGAAACAGGACTACGAAACACTTGAACCAGTTTGTTTATATTAGGTTGGAGGGTTCAAGAGAAATGCAGAGCGATGATCAGAGGATTGAATGGCATGGACAAATACTGGGATGGGTAACCATCCAATAACAAAATCCGAAAAATTAAACGAGTTACAAATGGAAGCGGACAACTCAGAAACACATATTTCCTAAACAATTGGACGGCAAAAAAAAACAATTTGATCCTAGCGGAAACCTTGAAGGATAGCTAGTAGAAAAATATTGAAATCAATGAGTTGAGAGGTACATTTCCATCATCTCTTGACAAGACTCCGTAGTTATCGTCGAAGATTTTTTTGCCCCCTTCCACCGAATCCTGACGACGTCCTCACCCGCTTATCTCCTCTCGTTCCGAGACGTTTTCATTCATAATTAGAGAAAAGCTTGGGACGAGAGAGGGAGAAAAAGCTAGAGGAGCCCGGCGGGCCCATCCGGCGTGCCAGAACGACGTCGTCGCGTAGTACGCGAGAGCGTAGTAGAAAGAAAGAGTCAATGAAGAAAGTGGTGGTTGAGGGTTGTAGGGTAGGGGGTAACTCGGCTGCTGCTCAATGAATAAAGGAGGTGGGAGGAGGGGGGAAATCTGGGGGGGTGACGAGAGGCAACGAGGAAGTGAAAGCTGGGTAAAAGAAAAGCAAAGAAGAGAGAGAGAGAGAGAGACAGAGCGAGGTAGGGGGGGATGGAAGGGTGGTACGGAGAGTGTGAACTACCCCATCCCCAGATCGCTTACCGGGGAGAGAGCAGGATGGAAAATTCGTGTAAAAGTAAGAGGAAAGAAGCTGTAGTCGCGGAGTCCCTCAGATGAGGGGGTGCAAGAGAGAGTGCCAGGGATTGTCTTAAGAGTGAACGAGATTCTTAAAGACTTTCGCCATTCTGTTAATTTTCTTCTCGAAGTGGGTTAAATTATTTTACGAGCTCGTTCACCCCCTGTTTCTTCACTTCTCTTTCTCGCCGGTACCCACTACCCCTGCACAAACTCACCGCACTTCCTCACTTTTCCAGTCGGCTCATCCTCCCGGCCCAACTCCGGCAAGTTTCATGCCTCGTATAATCCTTGCAGTTCGCGGGCTCGTATTGCGTTTTAGCCTAGAGACTCGCTTACCGCGACTTCCTCTTTTCACCCCTTCCTTCGAGAGGGTTGCTCGCCACCGCGGGCCTGTTACTCCTTCGAAACCCCCTTTAGCACGGACCTGGTTAACGTCAACCTTGATAATACGGCAAACTAAGTTTTCAAAACTTTTGCCATCTTCCCATCGTTCTTATATGCCGAGCGAGTAAAGCAAGTATTCCTCCTCCGCCGCCAACCCCCATCGCTCACTCGAAAGTTTGAAGGAATGACAAATATAATACGATACGATGGACATTGACATTGGTGGATGGGTGGTTGGACTTCAGTCATACCTTCTTTTTATTAAGCGTTTCGTGTCGCCGATACTCGGAGCGGTGACCGCTTATAGCGCATCAACCAGTAAGTGGAGAGACGATAATTCTGTGACATCGATTGAAATTATTTTCTCGAAAGTCTGGGAACCAGTAAATTGAAATAATAGGAAACTGCTTATGCCGGGTTTTCCACAATTTTCCTAAGCCCTTGGGAAATGGTCGTAGTATAACTTAAGGACGCTCTGGACAGCCGGTAATGGTATTTTCTAAAACAATCTGGAACGACCTATACAGGGTGATCGACGATTCGACCTATTGCCTGAATGAGGAAATTCCACAGATCATTTCGATCATATTCAGCTCCATCGACTTGGGGTCAGAACTAAGTAGTTGTTGAGTTATGATTGTTATATGATTTTTAGAAATTTTTCGGCTTGCCACCAAAAATACATAATTTGAATCAAGAATAGAAGTTATGTTATTTATTTTCGAAATTACGCAAATATTTGATTTTGACAATTATGCGAATTTCGGACACGCATTATTTTTAATGCCATCTTTCATGGGCCAACTTTTAGAATCATATTAATTCAATATTCAGAGTAGAGCAATTTTTATAAATAATTTATTTTGCTAAGAAATCTGAAAAATTCACAAAATTGTAAAACCAGTATATCTCTTGACGGAGCTTAATTTTATTAATCTGATCTTTAGGATTGCCCCTTTCAAGAAATAGGTCGAATTATCGGTGACTCTGTGTGAAGGAGAAAAAAAAACTTAAAATTGACACGCGCAATGAAATGCTTAAGTTGAATAGCGTAGGTACGAGTAGAGAAAAATAACTGCTATCGAAATGGATACAGTCAGTTGGAAACGCATTCCACAGGTATGCAGTTAAGACGCCGAAGGCATATTTTAAGGATTCCGAGCGATAAACGGAAATAATAATTAAATTGAGTGTGACACTGAGAGCATTCCCTTATTTAGACTCGCTAATTTGAACAGCGATTTCTGATAAATTCGTCTTCCAGAGCGAAGTACTTCATAAGTTAAACGGAAAATCAAGTATTCCCTTGTGGCTTTCAGTCTTAGCCACAGATGTGGGGTAAGCAGTGATATGAAAGGGTTCAATGGGGAAGCGTAAATACGTAAAAACCAGGAGGACTATACATTGGAATTAAGAAGATTAAAAAGGATATATCATATCATTTAAGGTAGCCATAAATAATAAATATAGCCAATATTTATAATTAAATTTGTACATCTTTGTTAATTAAGATATCGCAGCTATTATTAACGATAAATTGTATAATATCGTAAAATAGAATTATAAAAGTTAATAATCGATTTTTAGTCATGCAATATCGATAGATCGATTTAATATAAATTAATAATGAAAAATGGATAAACAAACAATCAATTACCATAAACTCGTAAAGAAATCGTAGCCTTTGGAGGAACTCTTCCTTCAAGAGGAAATTCACGAAAATTCAATTCGAATTCAAATTGAACCTGAGATAAGTTTTTTTTCCTTATTCGACCCCACGGTCCCCTTGACTCAACAGATCGATGCAAATTCGGGGATAAGTGAGAAAAGTGCTTTTTCTCAAATTTTGACGATTCGGCGACTCCTTACTCCTTATCGAGACTTGCACTCGAAAACTCTGTTGCAAGATCGTTCCAGATCGTCGCGAGCAATACACAATTGATTTTCAGCTTCGAAAAATCGAGCACAGTGACACATTCGCGTATGGAAGCGTATGCATACGAGCGCAAGCCATATCTCGAACAGGATAAATCAATCGAATGGAAGCGAGTGGGGGAGCCAACGTACTGAACGACATTACTTTTTCCATAGCAACAGTTCAACGAGGATCCCGCGTGTGGGAGAAATGGAATCGTCTGTTAGGTAGGGGAGGTGGGTAAGGAAAAAACGAAGAAAGTGAGAGAGAGAGAAACGAGGAGGAGGAAAAATGAAGCGAGGGGGAAGAATAGAAAATAAAAAAAAAGAAAGAAATAAAAGAGGGGAAGAACAAAAATGGAGGGAGAGAGTCGGTAGCGTTCTTCGATTTTTCTAACAAAAAAAACCCAAGAAAACTTATACAAACGGAAATAAAAATTCCGCATTGTCGGTGATCGAAACGTATTTATCTCCAGCACTACTGAGCCCAATCGAAGTCAAGCGAACCCAAACAAAGGAAAACAATAGAAACTAACTTAGATAAACTCAAACCAGTCCGAACAAACCCAAACTAACCCAAATTACGTCAAACGAAATCAGACCAACCCAAACAAAGTTAAATCAACCAAAACAAAGTTAAACCAAATAAAACAAAGACAAACTAATCCACACAAAGCCAACCGAATGCAATAAAATCGAAATCAGAATACCGAATAATCGGTGATCGAAAATCTACAGCTCTAGTGGCACTCTCCCAACAACCCACAAATATGTTAAAAAACTGAAATGAGATTTTCCAGGCAACAGCGATATTTTGCCAAATCACGAAATCGACTTTTCGCCTCTCGGGACAGAAGCCAACAATTTTCGAATTCTCAAAAAATGTAATCCACCCCTGAGTCACACTTTTATCGAACCCTTAACCTTCCCGCATAAAAAAACACACACACGAACGTTGCATATACATAAATTCCATATAGCTGGAGCGTTTATCACGATTCCGACTAGCGAAAAAATGTAATCCTCGCCTTGGCAAGTTCTCGCGAGAAACACTCTTGTCATATTTATATGATTATTCCAGGCGCCGAAGTTTAAACGTTTTGCGGGCCGTAATAAAATACTCTCGCGTGAGCTAGAGTAATAATACATTAGCTCGAAAGCATGAATCTCAACCGTGACTGGAACGTATAGTTATAATCTTGCGAAGAACGGTGGGAAAAATTGGAGACACGAATGTACTCGGTCGTCTGTACTTTTCGGTATGGTTGACTTTTTTATCAGGTGATTCCGCGATTGCGCAAAGCCCAAAAACTTCAAAATCATATTTAAATGAATTTCCAGCGAATTATTGTAAAGATTATTTCCCGTCGAGTGTCCAAATTGGACGACTTGATAATCGATTAACTACTTATCGCTCTCCCCTCCATAATACAATGTGAAGGGAACGTTACCTTGTAATTAATCAATTTAAGAAAAATCGACAATAAAAATCACGATTGTAATTCAAAATTTTGTGAATGACATTTATTTAAGAAAAATAATGCTGATACTAAAGGAAAGAATTTTGACACTGACGAATAGCTAAACGAAATTTTGCTTTATTTTTGTAAATGGATGATTTTGAAATTTATGTTTTTGACGATTTTTTAAAATTCACTGGTCAACTGAATCAATTGAAACGACTTACTTTTTCATCGATTCTATTTCAAATTTAAGCATATTACATTAAAATTGATGAAAGAGGAAGATCACTGGGTATTAACAAAAATCTGGGTTTATAAAAAACCAGCAAAAATTTAATCACCTTCTAATTAAAAACCTCGAAAGAAGGCAATCGATCACCAGTTTCAAAAAAGTACAACTTGTCGACAATTTGATTTATCCATAAAATAATTACAAACAATATCGATACAAAATGACAGGGGAAAAAAAATACATTGATGACATTTTCCAAACATTTGCACGCGACGAATGGATTAAGATGTTTTGGATTGTAATTTGTTCCAATTCATTCAATGAATTTCGATGAGTTTATTTGAGTTATTGAAACGTAAAATTAATTTAAAAAAAGTATCGAAGTCCATGTACTCCAATAAGCAAGTAACCCTGAAAAATAAATGAAACGAAAATCGATCGATCGAAAATGGAAAATGAGCAGCGAAGGCGAAACGAAGAAAATGGAAAACCCATTAATTAAAATGATCAACAAAATGCTTGCAACAATTTTTTTTTAATCGATAATCAATTGGATTAAATCGTTCGATAAATTGCAGCCAACTCTAAACACTCAAATGGGTAATGGCTGACATTCAAAACATAAAGCGGTTCAAAATATATTTTCTGAGTATAAATATAATAGAATGAAAAACTTGCGAGTAAAAGAGGTCAATAAGTCGAGGGGAGAGCGATAAGTAGTTTCACCGAGTTACCCAAGAGAGCTTTTACTTCATCATTCAATCCACCTGCGTTGTAGTCAGAAAGAGAATGAAAGCGAACGGCGAAGGGGGTGGGCTAGCCTTTTCACGTTCTCGCGTTTTTCCTCGAGAATGATAAAGCGTTAAAAAGGAAACAACAGAGCCACAAGTTCCACGAGTAGAGAAAATAAAAATTGCATTTGCTTATCAAACAAAAAAAAAATGGACGAAAACTTCTCGAAAAGTTACGAGAGTCGATGTAGAATCGTTCGAAAATGGATAATTATCGTAGTAAAGAAGTCCACTGTTATAAACAATATTCGATACGAATTAATTTTTCTAGAGAATTCGGTTGATTTAATTTATTATTATTTTAAAAAAATGCGATTTTATCTTCACTTTATTGTTATTTTTTATTTGATTGTTGTTTTGTATTTAATTGTTATTTTTTATTTTGGCAATATTTTTGGTTAAGCAAACACATAATCGATCTACCCCTCATCGAAGTCCGTAAATGATTGAAAGAGGAAGCGACTGAATAATTTTTGACATTCTCAACGAAACGACATAAAGTTTCTCGTTTGACTTCGAGTTTGAAAAAGTCGCTTCTTACATTTTTAACGTTCGTGTCGTAACGAAAATATTGTACGAGTTATGAACGGAAAAGAAAAATGGAACGGCACAGTTTAAATAATCGAAAGGTATAGTCTGGTGGAAATCTCGTTCTAGAATATCAATGTAATCGAAAAGAGGAAAATAAACGTTAGTACAAACGTTTAAAAAGAAGCTATTCGGTACGCAATTACTCAATACAAATATTTAAAAAATAAGCAATAATCGCTTATCATTACCCAATTGACGAAAGTAACAAAATAAGCGTCAAAGATAATTTGTACAAATCAAACTTTTAATTAACATACAAAAAATAGTCTTCAATCACCGAAAGCAAAACTCAACATTCTATAAAATCATAAATTACCGAAAAAAGTGCATTAAAAAAAAAAACCAAAAACCCAACGTTGTAAGTCGATCGACGAAATCAGTAGACCCAAAATAATAAAAATTCTGCAAAAATAGCCAACATTACCGAAACGTTGCAAAGACACCGAACCCTTCGGTATTCAAATGCCTGACAGTGGCCAAGCCACGGAAGAGCCTCAGAATCCTGCAAACAAAAAAAACACAAACACAAAAAAAATAAATAAATATAGAAAAAAATAGTAAAAGGCTGAAGCGAGGACGGAAGAGGGTAAATATAGCGGAGAGTTTGTATATACGATGGACGTTGGTCGAGACGAGGGTTCTCTCGATTGGTCGAGGCCCAAAGCCGGCCAATGGCGCTTCACCCCCGCGGCGAGCGAGGGTGAGTTTCCATGGCAACTCACATACACATGGGCATATAAATTTAAATGTACACATATATATATATATATATAGATACGTGACACATACCGGTGAGGAAGAGAAAGAGAGAAAAGGCTGAGTAGACAGGGGTTGGCGAGCAGGGGTGGGGGGAGGGTGGATAAGGGTGCCACCACCCTTGGACAAGCCCAATCGATCGAGGTGTGCTTTGGCCGGACGAAACTCACCCTCTGTCACACCAAACCCTCGGCATTTCTCTCTACACACCAGATCCACACGTATAGTTTGTGAAACTTGCACACATAGAGAAAGGGTGCTCGAGAGGGTGAAAGGGAACGAGAGAGAGAGAGAGAGAGAGATAGAAGGTTGCCTGTTATTTGAATGTGGGAGGTTGCGAAGGGTGGCTCCTGCTTCGGTTGCTGCTGAAGAGAGTATAGGACAAGGATGAGGAACAGGAGGAGGAGGAGGATGAAGGAGGTTTGAATGTGACAGAGTGCCACCCTCCTCCGAGGGCTCCCGTTCGAAAGTGCGGTGGTGTCCTCATCCCACACCTGGCCTCCTTCATCCCCCTTATCCAGCCATCCTCGCGCTCCCACTCGCGTGTCTGTCGAAGCTTCGGAGGTAAACCAGACAAGGACGAAATTGGAAGAGAGAGGGTGTGTCTGTATGTGTGTGTGTGTACGGTGGAAAGGCTGAGGAGGGTTAGAAGAGTTCGGGCGGGGGTTGGTGTGGACAGAAATCAATATAAGACGGGGGCAAAACGTGTATATACTTGGGGGTGTGTTTCTATATACGTATACAAACCCACACAACTTTGGATCCTCTTTCTTGGTCTCATACGTGTTTCGAATCCTGTCCCTCTCTCGTTCTGGCTTCCTCTCCTCTCTCTATCTCTCTCTATTTTCCTCTTCCTACCCTTCGTCCTTTCACGAGTCTCCGATGCCCTACCACCCGCTCTCTCGTGGTTACAATCCTCTCTGTCTCTCCGACGGTTCTCCAGTCTGTGGACTCGCGCCGTGTGCTCCCTGTTTCCTCTTGCTTTTCTCTCTATTTCCCTTCGTACCTCTACCTCACACTTCCACCCTCGACGCTCCACCCTCTCCCTCTTAAACGTATCCCGCGCTCTCCTGAGGGGGTGGAGACCGACACACACGCACTTGTCCATACTATATACATATATGTATATATATATAAATTATGTATACCGATATATATATATATATAATTTGAATATATATATATATAATTGGAGAGCGAGCCAGCCTTCCCATCAACCCCCTCTCTGGCAAACCACGCATTTCTGTACGTCGAGAGAGAATGGGAGAGAGAGCTGGGTGAAACGCCGGCGTGTTTCGCCCAATGTAACGGGTGTCTCGGAACGCGACGTTGATGCGAGTAATCATTGCCAAACGAGCTGACACAACACGTACGAACTTGTATTTACAAACTTGTAACTCGAACAAACTTGTATTTGAATTTTAATGCTGTATGGATATTTATGTACTTTGGGAAACTCTTTGGAGGTTACAGAAAATTACCAATTTCAATCCAATGTAGTTTACTTGAAAGCTGCCAATTTTGCGATCGTTCATTTTTTGAGGAACGTAAAGATCGTGATGAGCATGCTGGAAGGAATTACTCGATGTGGTTCAGGGTTGTGAAATTTTGTTGACAGTGATATCTACTGCTGACGATTTCGTGGCACATTGGATCATTACAGTGATACTGCGTTTAGACGTTTTTCTCAAGTGAACATCAAATTTCATTTATACGTCAATTTGATGTAACCTTTGAAAAATGTTTAACCGAAGTTTCACTGTATATCGAAGGATATGGTAACTGTACATTCAACTGCCGTTGAATTTCCCGCTATCAATTTTTCTTCAAATGAATTGACTATAATGGATATATGGAATATGGTCACATAAAGTTTGTGGCGAATTAATTGCACATTTACAACGCGTCATGGGCAGTCATTGAATCTCGCCACTGTCAATTTTGTTTGGTGTAATTTTAATCGAACATACACTGATTCAATCACTATTGATTCTCTCATTGTTTACAATCATTATTACTATCATTGTATTGATTGACAATTGCCGACGGGTCAACTATGAGTATATCAGTACAATTACGTATTTCGATATATTTGGTTGAATAAAATTAAAAAAGAATAATTACATAATTAAATGTTTGTTTAGTCGTTAATCTACAACATCTTGTACCTATAATTCATATAACGTTATTTCCACGGCTTTACAAGATTACATATATTTTAATTTTGAACATCCGAGTCTCCATTTTCATTCTTTTTTATTTTATCAATTTTTTGTTCGGTTTCCTGGAAGTGAAATCGAGGGTAATTTTTTGAATATAAAAATACAAGAAGAACTGAATTTTGTCTTCATCAGATTTGCAAAAGTCATGTCCGGGAGAAGTGCTGTCAAAGGTTAATAAATATATTTATAATCATAGATGTACATCCGTATAAGCTGAATCGTGCATACATTTATATAAAAATGTACATACATAAATTATTTTGGGCTCGGCGTAAGAGAATCGCACAACCTTTTCCTTATAACCGCCTGTTACTTTATTCACGAGAGAAATTTTTCATGAGAATTAATGATAGATCTAGATTTTACGAGGAGATGTCCCCTTTTATGAGAGTTTACACGTCGTGCATCTTTATTACATTTGGTTAAGTGATATTCTTTCAATAAATAATAAAAGGAATTTATAAAAATATGCCACACCGTAGTATATATCCATAAAGAAAAACAGAACGAGAAAACAATTATTTTTTTGGCGCCTTCTCTTCCCATCGTTTTTTATCTTCCTTATTTTTTGGAAGTTATTAATTTTTTACTGAATTTTTGTCATCGATATAATCTTGACTTCTTTTTAATTTAATATCATTTTTTTTGTGTACATTTTTTTATTCGTAGTTCGTTTCATTTTAATATTGTGTAATTTTGCTTTACACAGAATCACTCTTATTGTTTTAATTTTCTATTCTTGCTTTTTTCTATACTGTGTTAAGTATGAAGTTATTAATATTATTGTTTTTTTGTTATTAATTCTAAATATGTTTTTTACTTTTTTAGTATTATTTTTTTGGTCTCTTTTCTGCAGTGTATTACGAAGATCATGGGTCGAAAAATTTTTCTTGATCCTAGTGTACTGATAAAAATGTAGCGATTTCGTGCTCTCCTCCTTTATGTCTTCTTGGTCAACCTGTTCTCATGATCGTTATTTATAACAGTCCAAAGGGATCTATTATTATTCTATGATTTCACAAATTCTTTTTATTTTAATTTCTTAGTCCTATAGTGCAAGTTATCTCTCTTTTTACGAAACCGCGCTGCCTGATTCCAATTTTCTTCTTTTTTTCGATTTTGATCATGACCATATGGAAACTGCGAAAAACCAACGGTAATGCAGCCAGTCTCAGGTTCGTCCCAAATTTCGGAACTACATTGCTTTTAGTCGAGAAATAAATCGCAGACTACAGTTCGCCCTCAAACTTTCAAAGTACGAAAGTTGGATTGAAAGCTGGAGCCGTCCGATGTTCCGGTTCGGTGGCATGATTTTATAAATCATTTATGATTTCTTGAATTATTTTAATAAATTTAATCACGCGTATAACAGCATTATTGTTACGGGGTATTTTAATTGCAATCACTTGCTGATATATTTATCATGCAATCTGACGGGATATGTCATACCGCGAATTGTGATTGATGGCTTGACGTAATTATTTTCGGTTCGCCGAAAAAGTTATATTCTTCCTCTCTCATACAAAACGTTTATTGCACTGCCTATATTTATGTTTTAATATTGTTAATTAATAGTATTTTTTGCCATCTCGTATCCTTTGATCCACGACGTGTACTTTTTTATATTTAATATTTTCTCTGTCAATGATTTGCTATACATTTCTTTTCGCCCTTTAACCTACTTGAGCATAATAAATCCAATCAATTAATCAACCATCTCTCAAACTCAAGAGCTATAAAATTTTCATGATCCACAGCATGAGTGAGTTAACAGCTTGCACTCCGTAAATCCACAATTGACGCTATTGGCATACAAAAATTAATAATTCACGAACGTACCTATAAAAGCTCCGAAAGTTTCGAATAATTTAGCCGGTGAGCCGATGGGACATTCGACCGAGATTTAGGCCGGATTCAAATCTTCATGAAAAAAAACTCCTCCCAGCTCTTCGAGAGGCAAAAAGTAGATGAAGATCGATTGTACGCTTCTTTTTGGATTTCATTTTATTGTTATCCCATTTTTCTGTTTCAATGTAGTTTTTTGATCTTAGATCTTTAAACCCATTTTTAAATATTTTTGGACTTTGATTTTGAATTATTGTATTTTTTTTTTATTTCGTTTTTATTTTCGATTTCGACTTTAGTTCTTATTATTCTTGGACTTGTCCTTTGGTCTTAAGTAAAAGCTTGCTGTTTATAATAGCTACCATTTTTTCTTTCAAATTATCAATCTCATTCCAAATTCGATTTTTTAAATGTAGTGTCCGTTATATTTGAAGTTTGCTTTAGATTTTTCGTTTTTATTATCTGTTATCTTTCTTTTTTGCATTAATTGATATTTGCGGTAACAGACTACTCCGGGAGGATGTTGGAGTCACCCGTTGTGCCGCGAATATGGTGTGTGCGGGATCGATAGGGAGGGACGTCCAATGTGTGTGTGGGGGGGTAAAGGGGCGGGGGTTGGGCTGCGAGAGGGAGAGTAGTGCGAGCTCGCGTATCCTACGGATAAGGGAACGGCATCCATAAATTACGACGCAACTCTGCCTGGTTTGCAGGGTAAAAGTCCTGTACAGGAGAACGAGAGACTTCAGGAAAACCATGGAGAGAGAAATCGTGCCCTTAACGCGTTCATAGTTCTGAGTTCCAAAACAGAGAATAGAGAACGATCTGAAACTCGATGAACCCAAACAAACCCAACCAAAACCCAAAACGAAAAAAACCAGAATAAGTGAAAATTACTTTTGGTCTTCGAAGGTCATTGAAATCAACGACGAAACCCCGTGAAATCATCGACGAAACGAAGCATGGGGTTTGGTTTATTCTCGTATGAACCAACTTGATAAAAAGTGAGACCGCCATTTTATTTTCGACGTAATACCGTGGAGGTCAACTGTCGAATGACAAATCCACTCTCTTCTCTAAAAAAACCGGATTGGGTGGCAAGAAATCTTCAATTCCTCAACAGACATCCTGATTCCTCCCTAAGCAACTCGATGTGACATCCAGCTGTCATGTTTTCACTCATTGACAATCCTCGTTGAAATTTATAACCTGCCAATTGGTAATGTTGAAAAGAATGTTTTTTTTTTCCGAAATTATTGGAAAAGTGTGTTCGCATACGTCGGGGATGGCAGCACAGGGTTTGTAGCCTACTATGAGGATAATCCTTAAATTAGGGTGTCCTCGAAATCACCTGACGTATATATACGGATAGACGTAACTATGCAGAGGAAACCAAGCCACATTTATGGCGTTCAACCCTCGTGGCCCTTCATTTGTCCCTAGCAGAGTGAAGGACGAAGGAAGAAGGGAAGGGAGAGCGAGCAAAGGAAAACCAGAGGTCCTAAGGGGTAGGCGTGCTACCGAAACTATAAATTTTATCGTTAAGTTGTTTAGACCCACGGGCCGTAAACATTTCGCGTCTCTCGTGTGCGCGCCTGCCCAGGGGGTTGATTTCCGGCGAGTTATAGCGCCTCCTTTGCTCTTGTCCCTCTGCTCTTCCTATATATCCTCTATACATATATAAGTTGCTACGTGTACACCGTATTTCCACGTCGCTCTTTTCCCACCTCTTCATCCCCATCGCCATCCCTCCACCACTCGCTGAGAATCTTTATTCTCCTTAGTCCCGAAGAAAATTTGGTTTGCCCATCTCGAGAAAGCCGTTTGCGCAGGTGCGTCGCGTTTTAACATGTCGCGTTATCAATGCTCTCGAAATTCATCGCGATTCAATTTGCAAAATCAATTTCAGAATATTCGGGATCGAAACGCGATGAGGTTGATTTTTGTCAATTTGAAATCGCCCTTGGTTCGTCGTTTATCTATTTTTAGAATTGAGAATTGGGACGTTTTTTTTTTTGAGGTAATGCGAAAAAATTGGATAATCTAGGAATATATAGGCATAGTGATCGAGAAAGTGAAGGATAGATGCAGTAGAGAAAAAAAGACGGCGAGAAAAATCTCTTAGAGCTGAATCTATAAACGAAAATTATTAACTTCACTTTTGTATTTTTTAATGAGTATAATATAATTTTGATCAGAATTTTATTCAGTTTTATCACCTTTGATTAGTATTTATTCGGTTTTATTAATTTATGTTTTAGTGTAGTGTTCGATTTAATTGTTATTATTACATCTCATTATTCTTTCCTTTATGATTTATTTCATTTTGATTAAATCTATTCACATATATTTGAGTCAGTGCACTAAGGTAAAACATAGAGAGAGAGAGAGAAAGTAAGAAACAGACCGACTGAATGATTACACAATTTCACAATCCCATCCCTTTAACTACAATACAGCAAAAAAAAAACGAAAAAAGAAAATTGTATTTTACGTTCTCCAAAACGCTAAAGCCGTATAGAAGATCGCCCTACGAGTCATTCATAATTAATAATCCGAGAATTTCTTATTGGAAAATCATTCCCTAGAGCAAAATTTTGCAAAATCAGAGCAATAAAAACAATTGTTCGATATCAGAACGAGAGGCTCACAGAGAGAGAAAGAGAGAGAGAGAGAGAGAGTGTCGTTAGGAGATTATAAAAGATTCCTCATATGCCATCCAACGATCCTCCTTCTCCTCCTCCCCCCACCCCTCGCTTACCCTCGTCTCTTGTCAATACCCAGCGGAGTAAAAGAAAAAAAAATTCGCTGAACGCATATACAGCACCCAAGACAAGAACTCGAGCGACGAGGGTGGACGTGTGTTATGTACGTAATGTGTGGATGGCAAAAGTGAAGCGTAGGGGCAGGTGGTGGGTGGCAGACGAAAGAGAGCGGGCGAGAGAGAGAGAAAGAGAGAAAGAGAGGGAGAGATGGAGAAAGAGTGAGAGAGCATCGACGAGAGGCTGTCTCGGGGTTGGCAAAAGGAACGTGACACTCCGTTGGCTGTTGGTTCGGTGTTGGTGAGGGATCGTACGCGAGCACCATCGGGGGATGAAATTCACGTGGCAGGACGTTCGCGCGCGCGCGCGCGCGTGGATTCGATTCCTCGAAAACTGTACGTTTTTCTCGGCGATAGAATGGCCGGGATGTCACCTGAATACATTATGTGTGTTTCCAGCCCCGTCCCAGCCACCCCCGAGCCCCCTGGGGCTGGGATATTGAAATTTTTAATATCGAGGGCTGGCGAGGCAGGAGGGGTTGGCGAGGGTGGGGAGTGAGGAAAGAGAACCGATGGGAATCGCCGGGGTGTGCGGGGACGGACGAATGGAGTCGGGGGTAGAGAGGAAGAACGAAAGAGAGGCGCGAGATGCGCGCATGAGAAAAACCCGAGGAGGGTGAGGAAGACCACCGGGCACGGAAGAGGAGCGTCTCTCTTCCACTTTCCCAATGTCTCCGTCTCTGAGGGCAGAGGACGTTTTCATCGTAGCGTTGTTGGCTATCGGCACGTTTTTGTTCCTCCGGGGACCGTCCTCGGAATAACTTTTCCGTTTATTTGTGTCCAAACGTGTGGTGTGGCTTTGGAAATGGTCCTCTGAGTGACCTCTGTACTAGAATTCCCTCATTTACGTATGGCAGACTTCGAAGACTCTGAGGATTGAGCAATGTTGAGTACGGGGGCTATATTGGCTTAGGGGGTGGACCTCGAAACGACTTCTCCTCTATTTGCATCCCAACCTCCGATCACGGACTTTGGGGCCGGTCCTCGAAGTAACCTCTGTACGAAAACGATCGTGTTTTACTGAGGGGACTTTGACGACTCCGAGGATTAGGCAATGTTGAATGCGGAGACCATTCGTTAAGGGGATAGTCCTCAAAATAATGTTCCCCTTTATTTGCGTAGACGTACGTGTCCGCCTATACCGGTACGAGACGGCGACGTACGAAGCCTGCAACTTCTATGGCCTCGCGAAAAGCGTCCCTCACGCGTTTACCCAATCCACCCCCCGATTCGTACCCCGCGTACACCCCCCGAGCGCATCGACACTATCGTACTCTTCCTCCTTTGGCAGCTCCCTCTAACGCGACGCCTTCTTTCCTCATATTTGCCTCTGACGCAGTCGCGACGGAAAGAAACCCGGGGGTTCACGTGTGTACGTGCTTCTCTCTGTCTCTGTCTGTCCGAACCACCCCCGTGCCACGTATGCATCCTCCTGTATTCCCTTATCGTATATGGATACCCCGCACCGAGCTGTATTCAACTTTTATTTCATCGGCGTATCGCGTACATGTATTGGATTGTTATACGGTCTCGCTCAACATAACGAAACGCTCGAACATTTCCAACGGGATGGAATCGCCGAACGGTTTTTTCATTGCGTAAACATGATTTTTTGTATTGGGCGTTATCTTTTTTCATGAATTTTGCGATTAAGGTGTTATCATTTGATTATTCATTCACTGGAGCGTTTTGAAAAACCTTATTTTCTTTTTTTAAACAAGAAATATTTTTCTTTATTATATATTATTTAGGGCTTTTTGTTATTATTATCATTATATTCCTTATCATATTTTCAATTTTTAAATATATTACTATATATTAATATATATGAACAATTGATTTCAATATTTTATTATTTATTTATTATCTATTTATTATTGTTGCTAAAATCGTTATCTAATTCGTAGATATCTATGTTTATCTAGTTCCAAATAATAACACGTTTCATCTGGATAAGATTGAACATTTTAAAAATATTTTTTAAACTAATTCTTAATAGATACAATAAGAATGTATTATTCAGGGAATTAATTTATGGATTTCCTAATTATCGATACTATTGTTAATTTATTCGTGATTTTTTCTCTCTATTGGATTGTCCGCACTATTGTCAGTTGCTATATAAAAGCGATTTTCCACAGGAGGGTTGAAGGCTGGAGTCAGCAAAGAACGGGGGAAAAACAGTTTAAGGGTAGCCAATTTGCATGCAACGCCCCGATTTATGACGCGACCGATGCATCGTATCAAATCCAGTACAGGGGGGAAGGGATATATACGCAAAAGCATCAGTAGTACCTATCGCGCGATCCCCGAAAGCTTAAAAAATAGAACAAGCCAATTCCCAACTGTCGAAACGTAGATCCCATTGATGTATCGACATCGTATCTTCTAATCCAAAAAGTTGAACGACAGGCTCGTTCATCTCGCAAATATGCTCCTTTTCATGCGTTCCGTGTTCATTGAAACGACACAAAATACTTTTGATTATTATTTATCAATGATGAGACGAGAAATGATTTTCATACACGTTTCTGGATATAAATGTAGAGTTTCAAGCAGTTGTCACTGATTTATTGCCAATTGACTGCAAAATGAAACAATATCTTCTAAAAAAGAAATCTCTTCAATGGATAGACGAAAAAGAAAAGTCATGAAATACCTAAAATTGAGGTATATAGGAAAATTAGTAATTTTGCAAATTAATCGTTTGGAAAAATGTTGAAAATAAGTAGGAAGCAGTTACGAAGCTCCTGGACGATTTAACCGAGACTAAAACGATCGCTGTTGGGGTATCAAACCCATCGAAGTGTTGGTACACGTTTGACCTGGATTTTTCAAATGCGATCATCATAATAGGTCCGAGGTCGTGTCGGGCGTCCGCGCGTTTGCCATCGGTTAGATCCCCGTTGGGCAAAGAGACAGTTGCCCTCGTGACAGGAGAAAGAGCGACCCATCCTCTTTTCTCCTACCTGGAGGACACCCTCGTGGGTCTCGCGCATCCGGTCGGTAACCTTTCTGGATATCAGTATTATTCTAGGGTCCATGGAACGCGCCGTGATCCAGTTTCGTGAAAATGGTCAACGCAGGTGACCCATGTTGGATCGGTTGACGCTACAGACTTATTCAGAATTCGAGTGCTCCGCTATCCAATCAAAAGAGTGCAGAATCAGTGACGACTATCCAAATTGAATTGCTAGATGACGAATTAGGCTATGGGGTCATCTGGTCTTTTCTTTCCAAATGAAAAAATTGCCAAAATCTATTACATTAGAATCCATTCGAGCCTATCAATTTTCTAATTGATGGACTGATTTTTCAAATCCATAGAATTATTGATAAATTTACGAAGATAATTAGAACAGTAGATAATAGCACTGTTTTAGCATCAGCCAGTGGTAATTCGAAATGATCGGATTTCAGACTTGAATGATTGTGCTCAGAGAAGCCGTTTGCAAGGCGAATACCTGATAACAATAAAACGAATCGATGTCATCAAGATGCTGATAATATTGTGACAATTGGCTGTAAAAGTAGCTAATTAATCTTTATGCCGATCTAATTATTCGATTAACCAAAAAACTCGTAAATTTCACTTTCTTTTTACCACAATTGCCGAAAATATCAAAGTCCAAGTGTTCCAGCACGATCTTGGATGACTTTTGGCCAACCGGACGACAGAGTGTTGGATTTGGACTTCTGGAACATGCTGTACAGGAGTGACCCATCGAGTGTGTTTCATTCAAGCTGTCCAGTTTCATACAAGATCGTTGAAAAGTACGTTCCCTCGAGGAATCGGACAGACGGACAAAGGACTGAATGCAAAGGACGTTACTGTGTTCTATTATTTTGGTTGCTCGGGGTTGAATCCTGGCGGCCTACTTTCCGTCTACCTGGACTCTTTGGGTTTTCGCCAATTGGTGCGCTCGCAGAAAGGGATGAGAGGACAGGAGTGATAATTCGGTCAGTTCAATGTTCCCTGATGGACATTGAGTCGAGCCAGCGGTTCGGTGGCGAAGCGGCGCGTGCCCGTTCGGAATGTGACCAATGTCCATTGCCAACGAAGACGAGGAATCCTCGGAAGGGGCGCGATCGTGCCAACCGACCAGTAGCTCGCGAGGATCGAGGGGACGAGAAGGAGCGGGAGAGAGAGAACCCCGAAGGGTCAGCCAATGACCCTGGGCGTGCGGCCCGGCCCCGACCCCTTTGGTGGTCAAAACAGGCGGAAACATGGCCTGACCCCCGTATATCAAATCCGAGAAGGTAAAAATTTTACGCTCGTGTTCCACGTATACCCTTCGTACTATGTTTTTCGCTTCATCCTGCCTCCAGGTACTGCATCGTTCGCGGTGCCCATATGGACGAATGACGTCGACCCTCGACCTCTCGAGAAGAAAGGGGGGCTTCGTTCGACCAGGGGATACGCGCGCGCCGTCCATCGTGTCCGATTAATAATAAATTCGTAAGGAATGATGCTCCGGAAGGACGCAGCAGCTGTAGCTGTACCTGGACACTCCGTGTCCCTGTCTCTTAGCAAAAATTCTTTCCACAATGATCCGCCAACTGTCATAAGAGACGATTTGCAATCAATTGGCAACAGGAGTGCCGAATCAAATAATCATCATCCGTTCCTTCGACCAATCCAATTTGGCTTAGAAGAAGAAATGGACAGTGTGGGACGACATTTGATTCAATGAACGAGAGATCAGTCATAATCTCCAGAATTGGAATTCTTCTTAGAAGAAACATCAATACTCGATACCCACATAATTCCTCTTGCCACAAAACCAATCCCGAAGAAAACGCCGCCCAATACACAGAGCACCGATCAAACGTACCCCTCGCGAAAACTACTAAGAACGTTCTCATGCCCCAAAATGGTTCACCAAAATGGAGCCCCGCTACCACGAAGGAGAATCTTTCAATCAAATTGCAGCTCCATCTGCAAACTATTTGGTCTTTTCAATGTCTTCCAACTCCGGAGTTACCAGAGTTGGGAAACCTTCCTGCCCGCATATAGACATTTAACGCACTGGGGAAAACGGAGACATCGCGATCCGGGAGAGTTTAACGTTTGTGCAGGATCGTTAGTTCTTTCGTTCGTTTTTTCCACTCTCTCTTTCTCTCTTTCTCTCGCTTTCTCTCTCTTCACGTGTGCACACAGGAAAAAGCCTCGGGATTATATTATCCGTTGTGCATGGATGCTGGCTGGCTCGGAGGTCGTTCAGCGGGACGCCGTTAGCCCGGCTGAGAGAAGTACATACTCTTAGCTATGTGGATGTACGTTGATGCACATATGTATGTGTCATAGATAGGTACGTATGTACCAACTGCCAACAAGCAAAAGGGCTGGAAGCAGGCGTTTCCGTGTCCAAAGTGATGGTGGGCTTGGGTCTTTACGCTCGTTAGATATCTCCACATGTGCGGTTGTGTGTATCTATGTGGAGCGCTCGTTACAGAGCTTCCACTCTGCAGATTCAATATTCTAACCAAAATCCCCGGGGCTAGAGGCAGAAGCAAAACTTTGTCGGGTGAGGAGCCCTACGCTCTATCTCTCTCGCCTTCCTTTTCGTGTATGTACTTGCTCGACGTTTCGCTCGGAGCTTCTGTGGTTGCACACACGAGGTAGCTACAGTGTGGACCGGGGATGGAGGGTGGTAACGTTGGTGGGCTGTGGGCTGACTAGGGGCGAGAGGAGGAAGAGGGCTAAACTCCCTTCTACGTAAGGGTACACGAACTACGACGACGCAAGGCTTCGAGCCCATCTATTCAAGGGGCTCTGAAATTTCGTCGTCGTTGGTATGGTAAACTCGTGCGATCCTTGAGGAGAGGGTCTGAGGGACCATTTCCACATACGCCGAAGTTACTTGACGGACTTGCCGTACAGTTAATCCCGAAAGTCTTCGGCTTCCAGCAGCCATTTTCTTCCTCGCTCAACTACCAATTGGATTGGACTTGATCGGATGGAACGACGGTTCGGAAAAGCGAAAATACTCCGATGTATGGAGAAATGAATCGATCGATCATCAACGGGTGCTCAGGAACCTGTTCACAGATCAGCCATATCTAGTAGCCATTTTGTTTGTTAACTGACAATGACAACAGTAGAATCTGCCTTAATCGAAAATGCCAGCCAGTGAAAATACTGTGCTGGATTTAAAAAAGGGTGGCTTGGTTATCAACGATCGTTAAAGAAGTTTGCCCGGAGACCACAGATTTCTTGACCAACTTTCTCGGGCTGTCTCAACATTGAAAACTCCCGTCTGTCGGCTGCCATTTTCTAGTTGCTGATGGAATTTCCTTTGATCAAATGAGTAGCAACCCGAGAAGGCGGTACGGGTCGCTACCCGAAACGGATCGATCAGTCGTCGATGGTCTTCAAGGCTTCCTCTCCTTCGAGGCGTTTCTATCCGATATTCATGCGTAAATAGGGTCTCTCAGCCTGCGGCGTAGGGTGGAAGAGAATCGAAGGGAGCATGACGGTCCTCCGAGGTCTGCGCGAATACGGAACGAGGGACGTTTCCAGTGGATCGACTGTACCATCTCGTGAGAGAAGACGCGTGTGTATATCGTAACGTTGCACACAGAAGGAAAGGCCTGGGGCTATAGCTTCCCATCTTATCCGCTCTTCTTTACCCTCCGCGTTACACACGACGCTTTCCATGTCGCCTTCAACAGCTACAATGGCAAACTCCCTTTTTAAATACTTCAAACTTGATCAAGTCGAATTTCGAGATTGAAGTTTCTTTGGGACCTGCTCTTTCGAGCTTGAGGATGCCTTGAGGATTTTATTAGCGATCAAAAATTCGAGATCGCAGAATGATAGTAAGTGGCTTATTGGGAATAATTCCAAGAATCAATATCCAACCAGCAGACCAATAACCTGATACTTCTGGACGATGATAACATCTGGTTGATCAGAACTACTAGGAATAATGTCGAAGCATCTTACCATCACAGTTTTGTCAACAATATTGTCCGTTCGTAGATTCGATTCTAGAGGTTTTAGGTAAGATGATACTATTCCCACATGATGCTAGGATGACGCTCTTCACTTTTGAAAGTTTGTCCAATTGCTTGTCTATGTTCTTGTCACAGTTGACGCTTTTGATCCGATTTTTGGTGTGATGAGAAAACCATTTATGAAATTTGCCTCCGCTTTGTTTTACCCAGATCAAGTAGGGTCCAAAAAAATACGATCACCTTTTAAAAGAACTATCGATTACCTTCAGCTTTAACAAGCAAGGTTTTTGACAAATGTCCAATCGAAAACGGTCTCATTTGCCTCATCATCACTCTGCTCAGTTTTTTCGTTAACCGTTCCAGTCATTAATTCTGTGATAAGCTACACAACAAATAAAAAAAACCATCCAAATAAGAGACACGAGAGTTTCATCAACCTATCAACTTTGTCGGTCGTTATGCATAATTGTCAATGTGCTGAGTTGCTGATTCGACATGGAATGCATCACACATTACAGGGACGTTCAGCAACTCGCTCGAAATTTGTCTGGTGTATGCGCTATCGCTATGTTATGCGTTATGGATGCCGCGATGCACTCCCTTAAAGCAGAGAGCGCATCGCTGACATCCTAGTCATGGGAACGAGGATGAGTCATACGAGCTGGAAATTCCAAGACTCACCATCCCACGCAAGACTACGGAGTGTGGATGTGGGTGTATCTGTAGGATTCGTCCCAGTGCATCCTGCTTTCGACGTCTTCTCGAGGGACACGGGTTTCGATAAAATACTGCGTACATTTAAAAAACACTTTCGAGCATCTGGTTTCGGCGTCCTCCATATTCGAATGGGTGACCACTCAACTGCGAATCCGGCTCTGACTGGCGGATGGCATATTTTAGATGGATCGTGAACGCGTCTCGCTCAAAATATGGTCGCTTCAGGATGGCACAGTTTTTTCTTGGTTATCCTGTACCCTTGGGCTGGAAGTATTAAGATGCGAAGGTGGAAGTAACTATGGGCATTTAGTTGAGTCTCTTATTAACCGTACGTAACGAAGCGACAATTGTGAAAGTACGAAAAAAAAGTAAAAAAGAAATATTTGATTTAATAATATCAATTTTGTTTATTTAGAGTCCTCAGGACTCTAAGTAAACATGATTAAAGTATTTATTGTTTTTCTCACTGATGAACTATTATACACGAAACTTTCACACGGAGAGTCCTGAGGACTCGATTCGCAATAAATATGACGAAAAAATCTCATGAAATAATTCGCCGCTTGATAAAAAGCAAACCATTGTTTTTTTTTCTTAATGAACGCTCTCATCCAACTGTCATAATTTTTTGTTCGGGTATTGGAAGGAGAAGAAAGTTCCGCTCCACTTTTGATATTTAACGCGTCTCTAATGAGGTGCTCGCTGATCCCCGGAAGGTTTGCTACCGTTCGCCAGATACAACGAGCCCTAGTCAGGTTTCAGGTAGACCCGATTTCTTTTTTAATGGGACCACACACGCGTTATACGCTCCCGTTTTAATCCCCTACTTTTCGCGGATGTATTTTCGTTACCTGAGGACTTTCCGGCTGCAAAATATTTCTGCGGGCTGACAGTCCATGCTGAAAATATGTCGTTAAAAGAGAGAGAGAGAGAGAGATGGTGGGGGAAGAGTAAGAGGGGTAAAGAGAGGGTAGAAAGAGTGCGCGAGATTGAAATTCAAATGAGACCGCGAGGATATTCTAATTTCGCGTGCTGAAACCCTTTTCCATTAGGAGGGGGACGGAAGGGCCCACGCAGCTGCTGCGAAGGGCCCAAATTATAGACCGAACGTTTGGGCCCTTCCTCTCCTACGGGTCGCAGATTCACCAACTGTAAGACCAAGAGGGAATGAGAGAGAGAGAGGAAGAAAGGGCTGAAAAGGAAAACGAAAAGTATTCAGAATTCAAATGTGAGCCTACGATAATCCAGGGAGTGGTGCAAGGGCGAGACAACGATCGGGACACGATCGATTTTGCACAGAGAAAAACATGAGCTCCCAAAGCCACGTGGGTTAACGATAAAAAAAAAAAGGGAGACAGGGACAGAAAAAAACGAAGTGCCATCCCTTCGCGTCGGAAACGATTATTTTTCTTCCCTTAAGCTCATCCATTATTAGCTGGCTCCAACTGTAACCAAACGTTGCACTTTGTGTATACATGTAGATACGTGGATTTATTTCTCTCGTGTATGTGTTCCTGTGGGTACACAACCATGAAATCTGCGATATTCAGGAGCTGCCCCGCCCCCATCATCTTCTACCCGCCCGTCAAGATATTTCTCGTTTTCCGCAAGGATTTCGTACGGATGTCCTTCTCTGTCTCTCTGTCCCTCTCCCTCCCTCTCTCTCTCTCTCTCCCCCCTCCCCATTCCCTCCATCTCTTTCTTTTTCTTCCATCATCTTGTGGATAAAAGCGAAACCTGAGTGTCGCGAAGATCGCTGAGAGAGGAATATTGGGTTATTGCTCTAGCCTCACGAGAGCGATGAACGATCGAATTTCAACATCGAGACATTGCCTGAGAGAAACTCCTTGAGTAATGGAGTCCGCGTTCGCATCGTCCTACCGTTGGGAAATTTACAAAAAAATACCTTTTGCATATTCGAATTCGATGGAATTCGTATTTGATTGATTGTGGGATGGCAAAAAATGGAGTAGTTTAGAGCTTAACAGCAAACGCCGAAGAGCCATTGTCCTTCCAAAAGGTATTTAATTATTAATATATTTTAATGCGATTCAGTCCACACCTTCGTTAACATCAATACAAATGAATATCTAGACGATTTTCCAATCGTCATACAAATTTTTTCAAAATTATATTTTTTCAGATAATCCTAATGTTTAAATCATGACGCTTTTCAAATCATGTAGCTTAACCCCTTAAATTCTTGTCGTCTCGGTACTTCGTTAGCAAATTGTCAATGACACTTGGATCCATTATGAACCGAAAAGTGCAAGAGAATTCCACCAACATTTTCATCTTTTCGTATCAAAGTATTTCGAGAAAATGGCTTCCAAAATTTCCCTCTCAAACACCGCCCAACCGGAAAGACGAAAGTTCCATCCTGATAGACTTCGCGTCAGTAATACCAACACCGTCAATTCACACCCCAACGCCCTGATCATCATCATCATCACCGGACTCCTTCCCTTCTCTCTCCTTCCGTATTTATTATTTTCCCAAGGACTCACTTTTCGAAGCTCGAGCAGGGGAAAAAAGCGGAGGTTACGTCGCCCTCTGGGACTCAGTCGACGGTCGGAGTTGCCGAGGATCGTGCGAGACGGGCTGACACATCGAGAGGAAGAATAGAGAGGGAGGAAGGCACGAGAAGAAAGGAAAATGAAAATGGTCTCTCGAGCATTTGGCCCCTCTTCCCTCTTTCGTGGTTTCGCATAATCAAATCCCTCAACAACCCACCAGAATGCAAAATATATATATATATACATATATATATATATGCATATATAAGTGAAATAGTACATAACGTTGCTTTTATGCGTGTGCGATGTATACAGGGTGACCGTAAGTCAACCCATTGCTCATAAAAAGGAATTTGTAGGTCATGTTCAGGTCATCTTTAGGTTACTTGAACAGAATCAAATCCCAACAACTGGGGGTTATTATTAACTTATAATTGTTTAAGGATTTTTAATGAAATCGATTTGCAAAGAAAACTTTAGGATTCTCGTAAAAACCAAATAGTTTTTTCAAAAATCCTTCACTCTGAATATTGAATTGATACTTTTTTCTCAAAGCTGAGACACGAATGATGACATTAAAAAATGCATGCCAGAAATAAGCATAATATTATAAATAAAAGATCGATCATTCGATCGATCAAAATTGCCGACTGCTTTTTTTTCGTCGAAATTACCAAAACTTGCGAGCGGCCTAATACTTTTGAGCAAAGCTGTACACATAAGTAAACGGTGTATAACGTTGCTTTCATGCCTATTCTATGTATATAATATACGTGTCATAGTCGTATACATAAATATATAAACGAATGGTGAGATTCAAAAATGCGAAGCCTTCGAAAAATTTAGTTTGGCGTGGCATGCTCTTTCGTGGTTTGGCAGGCGATTCTCCGTCTTCCTCTCGACCCCTCCGTTACATGCATTTGCGAGTGCGTATTCACGTGCCCTTACACAGACTCAAAGACGTTAAGCTCGCCCCTTTTCGAGGAAAATAAATTCCCAAAATAACTGGAAACACGCAAGGAAAGCTTTCTCGATCTCCCTACGCTGGAGGTTTCCGTCTCGCTGTCCCGAGCGTCCGCATGCACCCTCGTGCACGGCTCACCCTCGCACGCATTCTCGGAGGGTGGCTTCTGGCACCTTGACGCGAACGACCACAAGACGTACAAAATGGACGATCCGGAATGTCGACGTGCAACTACATGTATATATTTATGATAAAAATATAATTGTTTAACTAAAAATATGATTCAAAAAAATATAATGAAAAGAATATAATTACTTATGGTTTTTCAAAAAATATTTTTCTCTCTAAAGAAATATGGTGCATTGTAATCGTGAATAATCTTTGCTAAATATTGAAGGCTTGAAAAACCATTGACAATTATATTATTGACAGTCGCAATACATATATATATATATAAGCGAAGCTACTGTATTATTTAAACTTTATCTGTTTTATCTTTTTTAAACACAACTTTACATTAAACACTCATTCTACATTAACATAATTATGAAATGGTACGAACCAATCTCTATAAACGTATATTCTATGTATAATTAATATCGACAATAATCATACAATCGGAATCAAATAATTAACAAATAAATATGCAAAAGTATAGATGCACATACAATTTTCTAGAAAAACAGGGAAATTCTTAAGTTATGGCAACTGCTGTAATTTTTAATTCACAGGGTACGCCGGTTTCGGAATAAAATAAAACTAAAATATAAGGGATCGTAAAGTCGATCTCAACTGCAAGGGTAATTTTTTTTCCCTCGTATCTTCCCTCGCGCCATCTTTTTGGCAGCTCCAAATAAATATAGGAATATCTGAGTGTAACGTGTAGGGCGCGATTCGTGTGACCATAAGCGTGGGCCGGTGCGCTGAAAAGGGCAAAATAGTTTATCGAAAAGATACATTTTTCGTTGGCAGCGTTCCCTCGGCGAAGATAAATATTCAAATTAGCGTGAGACCCTCCGAATGTTTTTCCATTCGAATAAAATATGAATATCCGAGGGCGGGTGCAAGGGATATTGCCAGTGGCCATCACACTCGGAGGGCTCCTCACGGCCCTTTCAAACAAGCCCTTTGCCCTTCGTCAAGGGCGAATCGTCACCCCCGCCCATCCAATAAGATTCGGCATCGATGTTTTTTCTTTTCCTTCTTTTTTTTCTTTCCCCAACCGAGCACCCTTCTTTGAAAAATGCCATTTTCACCCCCGCCCCCCTCTCTTCGCCAATCCCTCGGAGTCTCCGAGCGATTGAGAGCTCTCGGCAAGAAACGCAAAAAAAAAAAGGGGAGAACCCAGCGAACTCTTCTTACCTTGCGAGGGCGGCAAACGCCGGGGGTTGAAAAACTGTCGAAGACGAAAAATGAGAGAGAAAGGGCGGAGGACGTAAAGAAAAAAAAAGGGAAAAAGGATGTGGAAAAATGCGAGGGGAGGCAGTGAGATAGCGCGAATACACGCGAGGGTTAGGCGTATAACGGCCAACGGCGAGGAGCGGTGGCCTTCGCGCGAAATATACCATGAGGGCGCAAAAACCACCCCCTCTTTCTCCCTTTTCACCCTTATACACACAATGCAGAGCTTTCTCTTGCAAAGCTTCTCTCCCTCCCTCACGAAACCACCCCCTCGATCCTTCTCTCTCTCTCTTTCTGATATATTGCCTCTCCGGGAACCCTCGTGCGTCCTCAACCATCCCTTATGGCCGCCATCTTGAGATACTAGCCCATCCAACCATCGCGCACGTACGAACAAGGTACTTACACATGCACGCACGATATATATATCTGCGTATCATCCACCCTCAGACCAAGGAGAGGGTAGCGAGAGCCATCGTGTGCCGCAGCCAAGCCCCATCCCCCAACCCCCTCCGTTTCGTTTCATCCCTCGCACACGTCCGCCCACGATCGAAAATCCCGTTAGAGTTATACGGGCTTAGCGTCCATTTTGACGAGGGCCTCGCACGATTTTCCAACCCCCCTTTCATGCGACCCTCCACCTGCCCCCTTGGGGGTGAGTTTTCTCACCCTCGGGGGTGTTTTCACTCTTCGCGCTTTCCACGTTTCGCCCTCATCCCTTGGACCCCCTATCTCGACTCGTTCGGTACCCCCTTAAGCGTGTGTCTCTGCCTATACCGAATATCCGTATCCTGTATGGGATCGGCCCTTTGGGCACACATGCCCTCTCGCCTGATAGGCCCTCGGAACTACCCTTGAAATTTTCGCTCTCCCGATAACGCCAAACCGTCCAACCGTTTCGTCCTTCTATCTCGTACAGGATACGCCGATCTATATGGCGGGAAGAAGTCCTTCGAGGGACAGGGAGGGAGAGGACTCCGATCCCCAAAAATATTTCTCTTCTGTCCCTTTTATTCGCTCTCCGTGTATACAGGGTGGCCCGAAAAGTCTCGTTCGATGGGAACCACCCTCGCAGATGACTTTTATCTATACATGAAAATATGGCTTCTCGAAATATTTTTCGCTGGACCTTTCGTTGATTTATCTTTTTTTATTTTTTCTTCTAATTGTGCAAATTTTTCGAAGCGTTCAGGATTCATTTAGAGCTTTACAAATACAAGTACAAGTCGGATCATTCAAATTGTCCCAATTGTTGGATCGATACAGTATAAATAAAAATGCGAATGATGAATAACACAAAAGGATAATAATTGTTATACATTTAAATGTTTCAGTGAACGGTTGTACTTATAGCTTCAATAATTATGCTTTTTTAAGCTTCGATAATGATCAAAATTCTAACCTTCACACAAACAACAATTAATTAAAACTATTAAATCACACGTGACTCATTTTCATTATTTGGACTTCAGTGACCGATTATTTCTATTTTGTTGAAGTTTTGGCCGAAAAAAATCAAGGTTGTTGTTCAGTTAGTCCAAAAAGGCACTTTTTTTTCTCGAAAATATCATGGAACGTACGTAGAAGCGATTCGATTCGATAGTCCACGAAATTTCTAAACTTCTCCTTTGGACGTCACTTCTCGAGCCACCCTGTATATGTATATGTGTATATTTTTTGCGAGAGAGCTCACACTCTTTGTCATTCTACCCTCCAGCTCGTTTATCGCACCCCGGACTCCCCACCCGCTTACTTTTATTCCTCGTAACAAGATAAAGGCGATCTTTGGAAGAAAAATAAAGCCTCGCGTCGATACGATATAGGAAGGGTCGCAAGGCCACGAGTATTCTAATTCACGTTTCGAGCCGCGTGCTTGGATATATATCTGTGCGTGACACCTCGTTCCTTCGTTGTACCTATTCGTGAGGGGTTGCGGATCCAGACCCCAGTCCCGAGTCGGAGCTCATTAACATCGCGGATAAAAACGGTTATCTCGGATGGAAACCGCCTCTCGTAGTCGAATTTTCGTTGAATTTCTTTCTACTTTTTTTTATTCTGACGATAATACGGCTATTTCTTTTGTATCGATGGAAATCCAAATTTGAAACGTATTTATAAACACTCGGACTAACACGATCAGACCCAAACCTAAACAACCGCATTGTTACTTCTTAGTTTATTATTGTTATTACAGACTCAAATCTAAAAGCAAACATTCCTAATAGAATTTATTTATTATTTCCATAATTATTAATTCAATATTGAATTCATTATTATTTTTATTTTACTGTTGTTTTTTTTATTATCGCAGTCGTTAGATGCAATAAGAAAATTAAAAATGCGATTGAGAATGCACTGGCGGATTAACGTTCTTTTCCATTCTTCTTTTTATCGTCTTTTCCACTTATCGAATTCTTCGTTGAAAAAAATTACACATATTTTTACCTTTGAAAAACGAATTCTCCAAAAATCAGTCCAATTTGATTTTCCGTAAAGCTCTCGACTCTTAATTTTTGTATTCTCTCAAAATCAAATAATCCTCCATCATTAATGTCGCAATTTTCGAAGAGATAAAAATTCTTCACATCTACTAAAAACCGATCGAAACGAAAAAAATCAAACCAGATTTTTTTTAAATTGTCGTGCTCTCCATTTTTGTCTTTTCGGCGGCCATAACGGAGCACCTACAGGAATGTAGAGCTCGCAACTCTCCCTCCATATATGTACATATATATAAGCAAGTGCGCATAGCTAAAGTCGGTATGAAAGCTCCCGTGACAAAAGGGCTGAGAGCTACCCCCTCCGCCAAGCATATCTGCCGAAAAAAGAATCCGAAAATGACAGGGACGTTTTGATTTCGGTGGTCGTGGAACGCGGAAAATAAAAAAATAACGAAACGAGAAAGTTCTTGCAGGCCGCAATTTTGCAAAGGGCGTGCGTGTATAAAATAAAAAAAAAAGAGACGCAGAAAATGAGAGAGAAAATCAAGAGCGAAAAAAATTGCTGAAGGAAAAAAGTCTCCGAGGCGTAAAAGGAAAAGCGTTTTCCCATATGTGTGTCTGTGTACGTGTGCGCAGGTTTTTGCTACGTTGCTTCTCGTTTTCCTCCGTACGTTCTTTCCACCCCCGTCCTCGTGGCATATACGCTGCGACGATGAGACGAGGATGTGGCAAGTGGGGTGGAGAACGCGAGAAAAGGAAAGCGAGACGTGAAAGAAAAACCAAAAATTGCGAGTCAAAATGAGCGGCAAGGAGGAAGTGTGGGGAGGAGCGTGTAAGAGAGAACGGAGTCAGGCACAGGATCGAATGAAAAGCTCGGCTCTTTCGCGGAGAGCAAACATCGAGCGTGTAATTCGCTCTTTAAAGAACACTTGTACGATAATTAAGCCCCCGACGTGAGGTAGATGTGTACACGCTGAAGGGTAGAAAAAAGAGGGAGCTGTGGGAGGAAGAAGAGGGAAGGGGGGGGGGATAGCGAGAGGGCACACGTACACGGAAGAGAAACAAAAGAGAGAGAGAGAGAGAGAACGAGCGTGGGGATGGAAAACTGTGCGAGGTTGCAAAAGGGGTTGTTTTCTGCAAAAAGACAACCCGGAGTTCCCACAAGATACGTACGTCGATACGGGGTGGGAAAATTTCGGAGACTCGCCATCCAGGACGGGCCTCATACTAGCCAATTGTCACCAAACTAAACTTTCCAAAAACTATCCTGGCGTCTTCGAAGTCACGGACGAACTCGAGTTCATTCGTGGAAAGGTTTCTTCAGAGATCGTCCGGGGCTCCGAAATCAACGTTTGGTTAAATAAAAAATATATTCAAGGACTGTCCCCGAAACAGCCAGGTGACGCTGACAGACGACGTTGAGTAGACTGGACGGGTTCGTATTGTTCGTACGAACGTTTATGCGAGCCCAAAGTGAAGAAAAAAAAAAAGCAGACGAAAACCGAGCGAGCAACGTGGAAAGAGCCACGGAGGGGCTTGCGCGCAAGGGGGTTGAGGACGGTTTTTGAAAAGATTCTTTTTTACGTTTATTCCCTTTTTTTATGGTTAATTTTTTTTTTTTTTACGAACACCACACGCTGGGCATAGAATAGACACGTGATGGGTACACGAGTGTGTGTACGTGTGTGCTTGCGGTTTTAATTAGCACCGGAGGTGCATTTTGCACCCCCATCCTCGGGAGCTACCCTTCTTCGACGGACCGTGTCACCCGAAGGCAGAGGAGAGGAGAGACGAGACGAAACGACTGAAGAATCTCGCGAGAGCTTACAATTTACGTACCCCCTTGCTTCTTTACCATCCCCTATCTTTCATCCCCCCCACCCCCCGCTCGCCCTCGTCATTCCTCGGTTCACCACGGCCCTTTTTTTTTCACTCGCTTGCCCATCGTTGAGTTTTAACGCTTTTTCTTTGCGTTACGCGCTCTGCTGAGAATTATAAAATCGGTTTATTTTATTGCGATTGCAAAATAATCAGAAGTACAGAGGTTGGGGCAGGGGGGAGGAATAAACGATTTTTTTCGAAAGGGGAAACGGAGATGATCTTGGATAAAAGCGTTCAGCCAGCGAAGCCTCGTGAAGGAATATCTTACGATTGGAATGTCACCTGTCGTTTCTTTCAGACATTAAGGGGGATTCGGCACGACGATGCCGGGATCACTTTTACCGTTTTTTGACAATATTTTTCGCCTCCGGTTTGAACGAGGTCGGTATAAGAATTAATCATTAATATTAAAAATATATACAATCTGCCATACGAAAAAGAATTGCGACCAAGTACTTGATGTTTATTTTTCTTAATATACAGATCGACGATCATTAGTCGCCTTAGTAGTTGAGGTCGAGAAATAAAAATTTCACCACCGAGATCAGTAATGAATTTCAAATCGTTTAAATGAAAAGATAATGTTTTCGTTATTATTTTACATGTTTCATAAATTTTATATCGCATATTAGTATAAATGTACAATTTTATAAATACTGAATTAAATAAAATGATTCATAAAAAGAATAATAAAAAATTATAAAAAAATAATACTAGAGTGGTTCAAATCACACTAATATATATATATATATATATATATGCGTCCCGCACTGAAGAGTGGTGTCAAAATTCGCAAAGGGGTTGACGGGGGTTGAAAAAATGCAGACCGATATTATACGAAGCCAGTCGAAACATTGTTCGAGGTCATCAACGCGTTGCCAATTTGTCGGCGGTAAAATACTCGAGAGGACTGCGAAAAAAAGATCGACAAAAGCGTATCTCTCCCTCGCTCCCTCTTGTCGTTTGAAAAAAGCACGCGCGACGACCACCCTCGCACTACTCTTTCACATCGTCAGTCGAAGTCTTTCACGAAATATATATATATATATAGAGAAAGAGAGAGTATATATACAGTCTTGTTCAAAAGTATTAGGCATCCTGTAAGTTTTCTATTCGGACAAAAAATCGAATATCTCGGAGAAAAAATCGTACGCCAATTTACCAAACAAGGTTTTAAAGTGGACATTCCCAGCTTCGTTTGGCTGTTTATTATTTTCATTTTTTCGACTTATTTTGTGTCTGGTACGAAAATTCGTAAATTCCGATTTTTCACTATTTGTACACTTTGCGCAATCACGATTGTTTTTTTTTTCACAAATGCTTTCAGGTTTCTTTTCAAAATTTCTTTTGTCGACTCTGAAGCAAAAAATATTGTCATGCATTGTTAAGTAAAGATAGCGATGCACACAAATTAACAAAAAAAAATTGACATAAATTCCGATTACTCCAAAATACTAAAATACAACTGTTTACTCCATAAACTAGATATTCCAAACTTCATAGTTTTCGAATTATGCCGCACGATGCCAGCTTCCCGCAAACTTGCATTTATTGAAAAAAAAACTGTAGAACTCGGCAAAAAAGAAATGCAAATTGAAAAAAGAAAACGAAATTAAAGCTAATGGCGTTTTTTTCAAAGATCTTGCCACTAAGTGGTGAGAATATTATTTTTTTTAATTCAGCATGTGGTTTTGCCAATTGCGAAAATGGTGAAAAAACGGCATTTTCAAAATGACGTACCGGGTTGCACAAAAGATTGTAAAAATAAACATTGAAAAGAAAAATAAACCTGGCTTTGTATACTTCAAAAGCTCGTTTGGTAAATTGATTTACGATTGTTTTTCAGCGGTATGTTATTTTTTTTGTCCGGAAAGAAAACTTACAGGATACCTAATACTTTTGAGCAAGACTGTATATATATATATATATATATATATACAAACAACCACATATATAAATATATATGTATAAATGTATGGATATAAGTATATACATAAGCGCTTTACAAACCTCGCGCGCTTTTTATACGTCGCACGTCGTCGAGTTAATTTTTTTATTAGCTCGAAAACCACTCGACGCTCGCCGGAGTCAACGTCGTCGTCTTCGTGGCTGCAGTGAGGTTTTTCGCCCTCGTAAAAATGAATCGATCGCACCGTCCTCCTCTCTCTCACCCCTTTTTTTAAAATTATTTTTCTTTCATAAATAGTAAAGCAAATATCAAATAATTGTTTGATTTTTTTTTATTTGTAAAAGTTTATTGTTTACAGAAGAACAATTTCAAAAATTCGGTTACGTATCATTTATTTTATCCATTCTTATTTTTTGTTTTTATTCTATTTTCATTTAATTTTTATTTTATTTCATTATTTTATAAAATGAATATTTCTTTTTATATTTCTTCCTTTTGAGTATATCGAACCAATCTTCGTAATTTAGCTTCCTCTATTGGAGCGTTCTGTATATCTTAATTCATTTGCCTTAAACGAAGTGTGTGTAATTTTTAATATTTGTAAACTTTTTATTTTTTATTTTTATGGGTCTGCGATCCTATAAAAATTATGAGAAAATTTTGGTTTTTCGATTGGGCTGAATCAATGGAAATAACATTATTTGATAATAATCGATAAAATAAAATTAATTAAAAATAATTTAAAAAATGTGGTTATTTGTTTATTTTTCGTAAATCGTCAACCAAACTATTCTTCTACATAAGCATCGTAAATTTCTCACAACACAAACAGCCAAAAATCGAACAATAAAATACAAGTAATTTTCGTTGAATTACAATAATGTGAACATCGAAATCATATTTGCGTCTGAAAGTATGGCAAACGATCGAAGAAATAGGATCTTGAGCCAAATGTCTATTGCTAAATAAAAATAAAAATTCGATGTCGCATAAATTTATGTAAAAACAATTATTATAAATAAATTTCCCGCCCTTCGTGTCACACCAAAATCAAGAGTGACGAAGAAAATAAGAAAAGAAAAGAAAAGCTGAAAAAAATCGTAGGCAAAAATTCAATACTCAAAACTAAATTAAAAAATAATGTAAAAATGCTTAGATAATAAATAACTAAATAAATAAAAAATAAATACCGGGATTAAGATATTGACGATTTAATTTTTCGTGTTGCAGATTTACCCAGAAAAAAGAAATAGCAGAGATGAGCATTGGAGCCAGCTAATTAAGCATGGAGGAAAAAAAGGTCGAGGCGAAGAGGAATCCACGAGCTAAACCGTCGAATGGTCTTTTTATTCGAACGTCCCACTGAATAAATTAAATAACGTTCAAAAAGTATCCACCTCGAGATATAATGTCGGCCAATTAAGATGTCTTGCTCTCGACGACGATTTTTTTTTTCTTGCGGAGAGTCTCCGGCTCGTGATACTTGCATAATCGTGAAGAGAGGGAAAGAGAGAATTCCAAAGTCTCTCTCCTCCCATGAAAGCAAGATGTTTACTTTTTCCCTCACTTTATTTCTCTTTCTCTCTCTCCCTCTCGTCGTCTCGTTCGCTCGCGCTTGTACAGCCAGTGAGAGGGCGCAATAAGCGAGCAGGTGAAGGAGTCAAGAACTTAAGACCTTAAGCAGCCCCCGGCCATCACATGACGGGAGGGGGGATCCCGGGGTGTGCTTAGAAACTCTTAAAGGGTGCTAAACTCGTTTCTCGAGCAAGCACGCGCCATTCATTATAACGAGAAAACCAACACTATATATATGTACAACTTTATACGTATAAACGTCTATATAGAAACGAGAAATTAAATACGCGGGCTTGTATTGAGATATCCTTCTCCTTCTCTCTCTCTCTTTCTCTCTCCTTCCTCTCCCTCCTTCGTTCCATCCACGTGGCGTCGCGAAAGCTATAAGTTAATATTCTTCTCTCGAAACTTGTTTTTATTTCCTCGATCGTGACAGACAACCGAATTGAAAACAAGATTTACCGGATATCCAAACGTGACCTTCATCGAGGGTCACGTTCCGGTCATTCATACTTCGTTGGGTCTTACGGACGCGACGCCGAAAACCCTCTTCATTATTTTCTTATATATCAAAATATTTGAATCACATAATCGGGAAGATTACCATTCAAAGTAGTGAAAATCATGATCCCCACAAAATCAAGGATATTCGCTCTAACGCAAACGCTCTACGTACGTTGAATATAAATGTATCGCCGAGTGGATGAATTCCCGAAATTTAATCTGTCCAGCTTGTGCAAACAAAGATAATCAATTATGAGAAAGAGAGAGGGGGGCGGAGGGAGGGAGAGAAATTGATGGTTGATGGATTGACGATTCATTTTAAGCCTTGGTGTTTATTTTATACTTTTAGAAAAAAAAAAACATATACGAAATAAGCCACAAAAAACTATTAAAAAATAAGAAATAAAGCGATAGGATAAAATGAAATAAAACAGTGAGGGAGACTATTATAATATAAATATATAATGAGGATCTAGGGCAAAACTATGAAATTCAAAACCTTACAAAAATAATGAAAAAAAAAGGATTAAACATACACGTCCTACAGTAATTGTATTTATTCTATTTTTAGTAATTATTCTAAAAATATCTCTTATATAAATAATATCCATTTTAACATTACTATATATAAATTAGATAAAACACCAGGAGTAATCAAAAATAACACAAATAACTCAAATATAGTAACTCTCGATTGTGCGCGCTTAATTTTTTTTATTACGTTAGTCGCGTTTTGAATTTTACAGCTTCACGCTAGGTGTTCGATTCATGCTTTAATTTTGTTGATAAAAAATATCCCATAAAATGAACGCGTAAAACCAATATAAATCGACGTACATCGGATGAGTTCGGGAACGTCGTATTAACTGGAGAGCGATAAAAGGAGGGATAAAAATACGGAGAGACGCGTTTATTTACCCGAGAACACACCCCTATTAGACAGTCCATACATTTTTATCCCCATTCTTCTCCTCCTTCCTTCAATCTCTGATCCCCTCTCAGCGCAGTGTAAACCGAGCTCCGCGCCTTCTCCAAACCTCCTCCCCCCACCTCCTCCGCCGGGTTCGCTCTGTTCGCGTGCGCGTCATTAAGTGCGCGTAAACTTTCGCCAATTAATCTCCCCGCTAATTATTAAGCCATATACAAGGATATAGAAGTGCGACGAGGAGTGAGAGCTGTCAGACGGGCGGTGTGCGGTAACGGGGGAAAGCTAGGGATGGGCAAAATTTTGTACGGAGAGAAACCTGAGAGAGAAAGAGGGAGAGAGAGAGAGAGAGAGTAATGATTCTCCAAGAACAAGAGGAACCCCTTTTCCGTGACAGTGTATGCGTCGTGATACAACCGTATGAGATTCTATGCACAAGAAGAAGAGAAAGAGAGAGAGAGAGAGAGGGAGCGCTTCTCCTTTCTCAATGGCTGCAAGCTCCGGTCTCGACCGAGAGAGCGGGTGACTAAATTGATTAGAATTAAAGGGTTGCTCGCGTTTAAGGGCTCCGAACGAGAGAGTGGGAGGAGATGACGTGTGTGAGATGCTGATGATGCCGGTTCGAAAGCACGCGAAGTATATAAGGGTATACATATATGTATGTATCTTTACGTACACGTAAATATTCACACCTATATGGAAGGTACAAGATGCGAGAGAAGCTCTGCGGTGACCACAGCGTCGACGCTGATTGGTGGAGTCAAGTTTGTGGCAAGATGGCTGCTCTCGACGCTTTGCGAAAAGGGGCTGCTGCTCTGAGGGCGTCAGGTTTATTCCGCACACCTATATACATCGATACCACATGGATCCATGTACGGTACAAATGCCTGTATTCATGTATGCGTATGTATCTAGATAAAAGTCCCTCCGTGTTGTACTCTAGTTCGTAACCGAATAGAAGCTCGTAGGGATACGAGCGGAAGGGTTCTAGGTTCTTCTTGGTCCGACATCACCGTGCAACAATCTTCGAGATGCCTAACCGGTTCCCTGGGATAGCTAGAGTGAAATACAGACGTAGGCTAGGAAAACCTTCTACCTTACTCCCCCTTAATTCATCCTCACGATCATTCGCGCCACGTATATCACGCAGAAAACATAACTGAACCTTCGACTGCTGCAGCCTTGGTCTTTTCACCCGGTAATGACTGGCGCACATTGGCAAGACGGATAGAGGGTCTGTGTCGTTTTCGGTTGTATTTCCACAAGTTGGTAGTGATGGAACATCCTGGTCTGATGTCTTTTGAGACAGAGGTTTTGAAATTTATTTCACCTAGCGCCCAATATAAGGATACGTTTGCTTCTGAAGACAACATTTGTTGAATTACCATCCGTTGGGTATTTTCAAAACGTACTTTACAAATATCAGTTTTAAACGGGCCCGTAGCGTAACTCAACCAAGTCTGGTTTTGAGGAATCACCTTTCTTGGGGTAGCCGCTTTAGGGAATCGTGTGTTGGAGAGGTAGTTTTGTGGTTCACTTATTAGGGAGTTCTTTTCAGGAATACTTGCTAGGAATACGTTTACGACGGGTTATTCGCTGTCGAATGGTGCGTTTAAGAGTCAATCTTAGAGAATCCTCTTTCAGGGAATTATTTCGGTCCTAATGATCAGCAGTCTCAATGAAGCTAGAGACTGCGCAATTAGGGTATGTAGCGATGAGGTGGAATAGTTGTTCCTCCGGTCTGCGGACAGCAAAAGGAAACATGTGGCGCCGTCGTTCACCAATCAAATAAAAAAGTATACATAGGAGTGTAACTATTAACGGGAGTGGACGTTTCTGTGGTCGTGCCATTGGAATTACTGAAACCTTTGAAGCTACACGACTCTAGTGATTACTATATTTCTAGATGTTCGCGATGAGAAGATTCACCTTCCTCCCAAACCAATAACAAGTCTTAATCTATTTCCACTCGGTATGTGTGTGAAATTGATCTTCCGCGTTTTGCATAGGATAGTTTCCATACTAATCCTATGCAAAACGTTTCCTAGGACTTACGCAACTTCGACCGGGACGTACGTAACTTCCAGGTCTCCTAACTCGAGTTTCTTCGATTGGGCCGGAGGTTAGGTTGGCTACAGGAGATTTTCCATGGAACTTGGGGAGCTACAATTTCGACATACACCTATCTGTTCCTGGTCGTTTCTGGTTCACTCCAGAATGTAGTTTCGTTTCGTACCTTTACGTTCAGAGTAGTCCTCCTCCTCCCCCTCCACCTTTTCATCATCATCTTCTTCTTCTTCTTCTTCTTCCTGTGCATCTTACTTCGAGGAATTGTCTGTATCTCGTTCCTCTGGCCCTAATAAAGCTTGCATCCCTTTGGCGCACGGAGACGCGCATGGGAACCATTGGAAGCAAGTTGCGAGTGTCTATTGTACACGTGGGGAAGGATGTACAACGAGAAATGGCTGTTTGGTGAAAACAGGCCCGCGACGTCTGCTGCCTTGAGGTGCAAAATACCTTGTACACCAAATACACGTAGGCGTACCCCCGGTAGAGACTTCTTCTCCAGTCCCGGGGATTCTCTCTCAAAGAGAATGTGATAATACGAAGAACTTCACCTAATGAGTTAATAGTAGGTGCCTCACACTCCGCTTCAACCCTCTTCGCTCTCTCGTTTCTCCCCTCCCCCCTTAACCATCCTTCTTTGCGTTTCCCTTTCATTTTACCGGGGACTCGACTGTCAAACACTCGTACCACACCCTGCAAAATATATCGTGGACGTATTCATCACGTTTTCAGCTTCAACGAGACACGAGGCGGATGCAAACGGTCCTTTTTGGGGAACCCGAATTGCCGTGTCTAATTGTAGAGCAAAGCTTCTTCCTGTAACTTCTATCTTCTAGCTCTGGCTCTTTCATTGGATAATTATGGAATTGTCCCTACGTTTTCACTGTCGCAACGACTCCTTCGTCCCTTCCTGATACAACCGCCGAAATTTTAGAAAAGTACGTTCACCAAAAACTATTTTTCCGTGGTGCCCGAAATGGCCGTCATCCCGAGTCGGGGACTGCGCGAAAGAAACGGTAAGTATGTGCCATTTGACGGACGGCAGAGCCCATCGAGAGGACGGAAAAAAGTATGGAAAAGTGAAAGCAACGCCGTGCGAGCCTACAGCCAAGATGAGAAATGAAACGAGAGAAGGTCGATGAGGTGTTCGCCCGACAGAAGAAAAGATGCGGAATAAAGAAGAGAGGGCGGCGGTTGGCGAGGGTTGTTGAGGTAAAGATCGCGGCTGGTGTCTCGCTCTCCTATATCTTTAGTAAGTAAACAGAGCGGCTTATGAATTTTAAGCAGCCCCCCAAAGCAGGCCGCAGAAAAAGTAAAAAAACGTTTTTGCTTTGAGCCCAATGTTTCGTTTATGTATGCGTGTGTATATATAATAAGGACGGATACGAAGAGCGTGTGGGATAAGACCACGAAACGCAATTGTTTTTTTCCTCCCTGTTAGTACCGCTTTTTCGCTTTTTCCCTCTCGAGGGTACGTGCAAAGTGCTGGCGCCTGATAAAGATTTCGCAAACCCAGCTTATCCCTGATGGCCCACGTACTTCCATGGAGATTACGACCGTCCTTTGACATTTTACGAAAACCACTTCGCATGAGCAAAAAAATGGCAATCTACCACTCTAGACCTTGATTCAAGAGTGATACATTTAGGATTGTCCGCGATTGAAATAATCCAAAATAGCAGAATTAATATCGACGAACGGTCCAAGGCGATGTATTTGTTGGACGTCTGACTATACAAAATCTATCGAGGTCCACAGTTATCTAAACGAATTATTTGCGTCAGCTGCCCGCCTTGGGTATAATGATAGATTCAGTTATATGATCTTCTTGACCAATTGGAAATACTACCAACGTTGTTTCTTCGTTGATTCAATACATTTTTGCGACTAATTGCTAGGTGATCTTGGTTCTTTATTCCGGGCTAAATTTAGGAAAATATTTTTCGGCTATTAACGTTTGATATCTTTAAAGGTTTGTCATCAATATTGGAGTTTAGGTTACGACTGTGCGGTCACAGTTTTATATACGATTACCCACAACTTTCTATTATTCTAATCATTCTGCATGCTACCAGTTGGGTTTGTTTGGGTTTTCATGATTTTTTAAATTTCTGTTCAAAAACTCCGTAAGCTTCGGAAAATGTTGCCTCTTTAGCAAAAATCTTTTTGATTGTGCGTTATTCGATTTTTTTTTCGTTGTTGGTTTTTATTTTGTTGCGTTGTATTGAAGACAGCTGCACTAGTACTTCACTGTGATACTACAAATCGTACTTGAAAGGACTCCGGGCACAGCTAATACCTACCGAATCAATCAATAGCAATCTCCTGGGGTTTGTTGCTTTCTCCACCCTCCCGATCGCCTTCCGCGTACACGTGCTCTCCTACTTTGCAGAATCTCCTAATAACTAAATCGAGTTTGCACGTAGAGGCGCGTTTATCAGATGCACCAGAGGGACTCGTTTTTCTAATGAGGATGAGCGTGAGATGGGCGTCGTATGGGCCGATACATCACGGTATCGGGCCTGTTTCGATATTGATTTCTTCATGCCTGGGCGGTGTACGTAGCAGTTGGAGGCAGGCCGAGAGAACATCAGAGTTAGAGAGCAAGGGAGTGAAAGGGGTAGAAAGAGGAAAAGAGGGAGAGGAGGAGGGCTATCTAAGCATTCTAATGGGCCGAAGAGACGACCAGGGATTCTGCGCGTTGCCAGGCACACGTGTCTCTAATGATTTTAGTGTACCAGCCGAGGATACACCGTGCATAATGGACGGAGTACAAGTTTGTAACATACACTGCCGGCCAAAAGTTTGCGACCATTTAAGTTTAAACAGAAAAATAATGTAAAATTATACTTTTACAGGCATGTTAAAAAATATTTTACTATAATAAAATATAGTACTACAAAATACAACTAATACGGAGCAATTAACCCATTTTCGATAAATCTGGACTGTTACTACGAGTTCGTATTAAGCAAACTTTTTTCGAGAACGCAATTGGTAAAAAAAAATGGCGGGATCCACAAGAAATGACAAAACTGTGGGTGGAGCAATAATAAGGATTGGTTGATGTAAAAAATAATTTGTAACGAAGCGGTAAGAAATAGTTAACAATAACTTTACTGGCTTTCCCTCGGCACTCGTTGATATTTGAAACAATGCCTGTTTATTTTACTTCCACTTGGAAAACGCAGAATAGAACGGGTTTTCAGTCTTTCGTTACTAATAAAAGACGCAGCCGCGCAGTTTTTTGTCGCCGATACATTCGGTGTACCGAAAGACATCGAAAGATTTTTATACGTGATTTCAAACTTTTAACCGGAAGTGTACATCAATGCGTGCACTTCGAAACGTACACAAACATACGCAGCTATCGCATACGTGTACCCATGCGCCATAAACTTCTAATGCACAGTATCACCTAAGAGAGCATACGCAGAGACACGTCTGTGTGAACACATATGTCACACGAGCGATTTGTAGGAGCGAATGTGGTACCTATTCGCCGAGGGGAGGACAAGGGCCAGAGAAAGTGCCGGAGGAAGATTTAGTTACAGGGGTGGTAGAATGCGAGACTCTCTTGCCTCCAGGGCACACGTTCACCACGAGAGCCCAGAGAGAGAGAGAGAGGACAAGAGAGACGCGCGTTGGTTGTGAAGGTGGAGTACGAGGGAGTTCTCCCGGGTGGGTGAGGACACATCTAAACCTAAGTGCGGAAGGGCGTAAATACGCGAGCGGTGGGTCTTGCGGGATTCTTAATGGCGAGATACTTCGAGAATACTACAGTACGAAACCATTAAACGTACGCACTATTGTGTCCTCTTTGCTCCTAGTATAAATTTTAATATGAGTACGTACGCACATAGGTGTGTACAGGAATGTACCGAGTCATATTCCAACCGTCTTGACGTCGAATAATTAAAAAGAACAGGCTTGAGACACGGTTATGGCTGATCTCAGGAGTATAGTTTTAGTACCTCTAGAACCGCAAGTCGAGATTGTGGAATAATTTGTGATGGGGGACGAAGTACCTGGAATATCGTTCATAAGAGGTCGCTGGGTATTCAGAGGAAACACATAAGTGAGTGGTTTCTTATTATCTTTGTCATACATTTTTCCTTAAATTATGCTTGAAATTTCGTACTAGAAATTTAATTAGTATAAGCCCGAAAAATCTGTTCATCAATCGTTCACGAATGCGTGATAAGGAGATAAGGAACAGTTTCGCGATCCCAGGTGCGAATCGTGGATTGCGAGAAATTCGAGCTGCGATCGTCCTCTATCTTTCGAGAGACGTCGAGCGGACGGGTCGACAAGATTCATCAAGCGCAGCTAAAACATCGTAGCTGAAAACACAAAGCGCAATCGTTCCGGACGGGGATTAATTATTGCCTTTTAAGGATCATTGACTCGAAGTTATTTCTATGTGCGCCCCGGCGAACATAGAAATAACTATCACGAAAAAATCAGTCCCGAAGATTGCGGGTTTATACTTGGTAACCTAACCCACGTATAAACCCGCGAACAAATTGTCGTCCAATGTGTTAAATGTGTATTTATCGAAAGATCGTAATCAATAAATCTGAGCACAACGACTGGCGAAAGGAAAACCTTTTTTTCTAATTTAATTTTTTTATGTCACAGTCACGTCCTGAACTATTAGTTTTACTAGATATTTTCTAGTAATATCAGTAAATGATTAGATATTTTATATTACTATTATTATTGTTGTATTAAATGACTAAATATTATCATAAGTATAATATCTAGTAAAACTAATAATAATAATAATAATAATGTAAGCCAGTGAGCTATCAGTTTTATTAGTTATTCATTAGTAAAATCAGTAACATAAATAACTAATTTATAACTAATTACTTAATATTATAATTCAACAATTTATACGAATTAGTAAATAGCTAGTAAAACTAAAATTAATAATTACTAACTAATTATAATAGTAAAACTAAAGTCCTAGTCATCGAGATAAACCATCCTTCATACTTGCTCCTTTAACTGAGAGATTTCGGTGGAAATAAACTCGGTGAGGGCCTAAGCTATAACACACGTTTGCTGTTTTTGAACGGCACGGCGATTTCGTCGAAAACGATTGCATCGAAGAGAAAATAAAAGAACGAGGGGGGAAAGAAAACAACTTGTATCGTCGTATCGAGAAGACCAGTGACCTTCGAACGCTCGTACACTCGCCGAGAGTTTTCGGTATTCGTTTGTGGCCCGATTGGTGGCCTGCGAGAGCCACGCCCCGTAAACAAACCTCGCTCTGCTTCGTCTCGTTCGCGCGATGAGAGGCACGTATGTGGCGAAGCCTCGGGTGCGCGACTTATTTGCCCGCCCGAGAAGTGCCCGGTCACGTGCCACGACGAGCTAGCGCAATCATCTACTTTAAGACACCGGGAGACACCGGGGACACGTGTGCTCGCAAACCAGCAACGTACGTTACATCCTCACGAAACTCCCTCCTCCTACTCACATTCACAACAAATGAAAATCCACTTTCCGGAATTTTGGTCGTGCACTTTCTCGGTTTTTTATATTTCATTTATTATTTATTTATTAATATAGTGATTTATTTATTAATGATTATTTTTTAAAATATATTATTTATTTTATTCGTGAAAGAAGAAGAATATTTAACTCTCAAAATCGATGGTCCTACTTTGAAATGTCCCCAAAATTCGAAAAAACATCGAATTTTAATGATTAAAAAAAGCATTTTGCCGAGAAAATGATAACGAAGAGATCGAGTACACAGTGAAAGGCCTGCATTGTGTATATGCAGGACGCTTCCTCTAAGAGGAACATTTCTTACCGACTGCGCTTGCAGTCCGTAAGAATCTCCTTCCGAAAAATCAATATATTTTTTGACTTGGCACTTGTCACTTGTTCACTGCGCTAATTCGTAATCTCCGTCGCTATGATAGCTACCGTAATCTGCAGCAGGGACAAATGTCCAAAAAGTATTCTAGAATGGGTTTTTCTCATTTTCCCAGTCTAATTTTCCACTTTCGGCAAAAACTCAGGCATATTCGTAATCAGCAGAAAAATTCCTATCAAATAGACCGTTTTAAAAGTTTAAAAACGGAAAAAAAAATTTTTTCGTCTTTCCGGGCCGCTTTTCCAGAATCTCAAAAATCACGATATTTCAAAAGGTCGTACAGTGGGCTTCTTATATGCTACGGACTTTCAATGGATGAGTTTGGAAAAGCTTTTTGCCTAACTTAAATAATGGCGTTGGATTCGTATCGATACCTCTTATAGTTTTCCCGGAAAGTCCACTCGAAAAATGGCAAAAAAAGAGGCAAAGGGGTATGTATGGAAAAATTTGCAAAAATCGATGGTCCAACTTTG
>JAPYZI010000468.1:0-51487 GCA_030523105.1 Ophioninae sp. A BG-2022a
GATTTAGTGAAAAAACGTATTTTGCCCAAAAATCGAAAAAATTTTTTGATTTTTAATATTTTTTTTATAGGTCCTTTACGATGTAATTTGATCCCCTGAGCACGAATCTACCATTAATTTCCCCAAAAACCCAAAAATTCTATGAAAAAATCGTAAAAAACACCTTAAAACACGTTTTTCTTTGCTTTTTTCCATGCTTTCGACAAAAATTTTATGATATTCGTAATCAGTATAAAATTTCCGATTAAATATACCCTTTCAAGAGGTTAAAAACGGAAAAAAAATATTTTTCGACTTCCCCGGCCATCTTTTCCGGAATCTCAAAAATCGCGATATTTCAAAAGGTCGTAGTGTGAGCTTCTCAAATGCTATGGACTTTCATTGGGTGGATTTGGAAAAGGTTTTTGCCTGACTTAAATAACGGCGTTGGATTCGTATCGACATCTCTTATAGTTTTCCCGGAAAGTCCACTTGAAAAATCGCAAAAAGGATGGTACGTTGAATCTCCAAGCGATGCAACGTATTTGCTTGCCCTTAATATGTTGAATTACGTGCGAAATGGAGAACCGCGGAGCACAGTAAGATTATTATTTTATTCCTATTTTTTCACGTACACAGAAATTTCCGTGATGCGCGATACAACAGAACGAGCCCGAAAACAACGAATTCGAGTAAAGCAAGCACGAAGAGCAAGAATGTTTCGTGCTTTGCGGTTTTGACGGGATCATGAGCCGCGCCGAGTCCGCATTTTCGGTTTGCCGGATATACTCCCGAGCGAAGCGTCATAGTTTGTCCGTGAGTTTCGCGCGGCAACTCCGTGATGTTAATTAACGTGGACGGAAAATGTAGAGATAACGCCACGGAAGCTCCGCGAAAATCTACGATTCTCTCGGTCCCGCTAGGTGACGTGACGTATTTGCGGACTGCATTAAATGATGAACATTATAGTCCGTGCGCGAATTACCAACGGAGACACGAGAGTGCTCGAAAGAGGAGGGTAGAAAAAGAAGGTTGAGAGGATTTCCAGCTGATGAGAGCGTAACAAATCTAATCAAGGACCGAGATCAGACATAGACATACATACATATGTGCATTAATTTGAAAAAGAGTTGTCCATTTTATTTTCCCCGTTGTCGTTTTCTGCTCGAGAAGTATACTGCAGGCCGCGTCTTGTAATCTTTTTAATCGCGCCATGAATGTGACGGGGATAAATTTCACGAAACGGAGAGAGAGAGAGAGGAAGAGGGAGAGAGCCGGAGAGACGAGAATAGAGAACAGTACCAGAAAACTAACGACTCAATTATGTCCGGCCTGTTTGCTCAAAAGTGAGGCACTTCGATGATGATAATGCCCTGCGAATACCTGTCCCATGAAATATCTTGAATCTCCGACGTGTACGGTTGATCACCAACATAGCTGGGTATTCTCACATCTCTCATCATTACCGCGTACGTACCCTAACGAAGAACTTACCGGCAATCTTCTCATCTCTCTTTCTCTCTTTCTCAATCTCGATCACACTCCCTCTCGCTCCTGCTCTCTTTATTTATAACCCTATCGTTCTCTATTTTCGAATACGACAGTATGCTCCTTAGAGACGAATAATTAGCTCAGAAACTTTAGACATATTCCGAATTTGGGGAATTTCCTCAACGAGAATATCTTCGAACGATTCGACGAATTATTTCGACTCGGAGCTTTAAGAGATCCGTTCATCCGATGGCCAATTTGAAAGCTGAAAGTTGAATGGCGTACTTTCCATTCGTGACACCCTCTCTCGCTCGTTCCTCTCATTTTTTTCACTCGGCAGAAGATTCGCACGAGAGATCGAGGGTGCCAATTTTCTCGATTCTCGTTCGTACCCTCAACACCTCGGTTGGCCTTACACACGTGGCGAAAAAGGACGAAGGTGATGATGGGTAGAGAGGGGGCAAATACGTGGCGGCGGATTAAGAGGAGGAAAGTTCTATCAAAGAGAGAACGAAACCCTCACTTATCGTTATACGCCGGACCACCCGGATCGTTCCAGACTCGTCCCCAATCGTCCCGGGACTTCACGGAACTCCGCGGAGACTCGCCGCGTTGCGCCCGTGGGAAATAATAAAATAAAAAAAACATTAAAATAATTCACCCCTGATCCTCTCCCATCTCTTCCTGTCGAAGCCGCGAATCGAACCGCCACGTTTTCCACTTTTCGCTTCACGCGGAAATCTGCGCATGCGCAATTTCTTCCGGTCGAATCGCACGCTACGTACGAGAAGTACGATGCAATTTCAACGCGATCTACTCAGACGTAAAATATTTCGTGACACGTTGATGAGCGTAGTCGATAGGGAGAGCCAATGAGGGAAGACACGTTCGTTTTCTTGACGCTTTACGTTCAATTAGAAATTGAGTTATTAATATTGAGCTCGTCTTGCTCCAATGACGGTGTCGATATCATCTCATCTGGATCGAAAATTATCGGCTATCATGCATGAATAATATTATATCCATGTGTGTGCGTATGAGATAGAGGGAGAGAAAAAGAAAGGAGAGAAAGAGATTGGATCTTGGTTACGAAGCCCTCCGGCAAAATCTATGCAATCTACTTTATAAACTTCCGCTCGTTCATCAAAATTCTTTCACGCACGGATCTCCCTTGCTCTTTTTGCTCGTTCTTCTCCTTATCGTTCCTCCGCGTAGGGACGATCGAACGATCAGAGATAGGAAAAAGAGAGGGGGGCCGAGACATGACCACTCGCTAATTGCGTAGCTCTTCTGCGTAAAATCGGTGATCGAATGCGCACCAACTAAAATTACTGATATTATATATTTGCCCATGACGATAAAGGAAAAAGAACGAGTAGAAAGAGAGAGAGAGAGAGAGAGAGCGAGAGAGAAGGTACAAAACGAAAAAGGATGAAGAAACCTCTATCGCAGTGGTTCCTAACCGATAATCCGCAATATTCTAAAATTGGAGGAATCTCCTTTGCATATTTAAATTAAAGTCCAGTAAAGACATTTATTTATATAATGAATCCTTCGCTCATTTAAATAAGTCCCTCCTCGTTTAAACAAATAAGGCCATCTGGACTTATTTGTTTATACAACAAATCCTTCGTTTATTCAAATAAACAAGAGATGTTATCTGCTCTGCTCATTTAAATAAGTCTATTTGGGCTTATTTGTATAAATAAATATTTTCTGCTTTACTTGTATAAATACAATTTAAAAAATAGCGCCTTCTCAACCGGCTGATTGGCTGCCTTTAAAAATTAATAATAATTCAGGTTGTTATCTGAAAACCATACATGCTCGTATCAATCGACTCCCATTTCACAGATGAGATTCCGTCGTGGGACACCCTGTATATTGCAGTTCCCAAAAAAGGGTATTAATCGAAACTCTAGACTTTATCGAAACAATACAAATCCGCTTTCACTTCCGGTTTTCATACAGAATTGTCATCACGAAATTATCGATTAACAATATATCTCCCTATATATAAAAACATTCGATAATATTGTATTTTCATCGTCGTATATATACACGCTATCAGAGATATCGATCTATACTCCTATATACGACACGATATCTGCGGGTACGTATACACATTTCTACAAAGCTCGAGGGCCTAATTTGCAGGGACGAGAGATAAGATCGAGAAGTCGGTGGATCCTTGGGATGGCAAAAGGCTTTAAATTCATGGAGCGAAGCCGCGGCCACGTAGCTTTACACTGATAGAGCGAGAATTGATCACAGGGCATCATAATATACAAGTTGATTCGAAACCATTGAAGCTCCCATACTGATCATATAGGATGTATCATAGCGAACAAATTGTTTTTTTTTTTTTAAACGACACGATATGCGAAAAATTGGCAAAAATATTAATCCTCAAAGTGGTCAACGAGGTTAAACAACCCAGTTATTTCTGACGCAAAAATTTCATTTCCAAGTATTAACCAAAAAATAAAAAATGGGTTTTCAGGTTAATTACTATTAATCGAAAAGAAAATTGAGAAGGAGAAAATCTTTTTACCGCGTTTATTTTGGATGTGAATATCTCGATCCATATTTCTTGCTCAGAATAAAAGAAAAAGAAAGCGTTTTGCTTGCACGATCTCATTTATCAGCTGACGAATGACAGGCTGATACTTGTAAACCGCCCTGTACGCAGGTCCTCTTCAATGGCATACCACCTACAGCTCTAGGATCCATACTGTGGATAGAACACGAAACCAGTCTCGCTCGAGGTGGTCTCGGACGATATTTTAATTTAATTACAGATTATTAACTCCGAATGTGTAATTATATCCATCCACGTCCCGGCAGTCATCAGAGAGGCAAGGCTGAACGCGCGTGCATAAAGGCCGGCCAAGCGAGAACCTCGTCCAGCCCTCTATTTGACTTACGCGATTTGTGCGCGCGCACACGCATACGTACACACACTTACCGTTGGTATTACTGCCTACTTGGTGTGTCGGGTTTACCCCGAGCAAACATATACAGGATATCCAGAACCGGACGTTATAGAGACATCGCGCGGTGTGCAAACGTGTGCACGTACGAGAACGAAACTCTCGTGTAAATTCGCACATATACCGTATAATATAACCGGGTATACAAATTTTATAAGTAAAAGCTTACTTTGTAATACCTCGAAATACGCGGAAGCCAGCTTTCATCATTATTAAAAATGACACGAGGCAGGATAACGAAAGAATTTTTATTTCTGTTTACTTTAATTTTTATTTCAGAACGCATATATGGATAATTTTTTTAAACTGATAAGCATACATACTTGAATAATAAGAAACGGACGCGACAAAAGTGAATTTTGCAATTATTATTATCATATATGATTATTATCATTATTCGGTAATACTGTGATAAAATTATTATAATATTAAGGGATATAACGGTAGTTATAATTATCATTAATGTCACGTGCAATAATTATTATGATTACATTAAATGATAACGAAAATAATTAGAGGAATAATGAATCATGGTTATCTCTTATCTATCGAAAAAAAAAAATAATGATCGTTGTTCATTCTGCTAATATAGTAAATATATTACTTAGGGACAGATAACTCGTTATTGTATAAAATCGAAAAAATCATAAATCGTTATGTTATTCTTCACAAAAAAAGATTGCAGCGAATCTCGAAATTCTTAATATTCGAGATTTTTTTTTAAACAAAAATGAAAGCGAAAGGTTTTTATTCTCTGTCGATTTTTCAAGGACAATCTAAGAACTCTGCGGAAGAAATTGAAAGAAAAAATGAAACTAAAGATAACGGTGTATTTTTCAAAGATCTTATCATCCAAATGGTGAGTTTACTATATTCTGAAGTCGAGCGTGCGATTTTTCAAAGTGCAAAAATCGTAAGACACCGACATTTTCAAAATAACATACCGGGCGGAAAAAAAATCGCAAAAATAAAAATCAAAAATCAAAACGCAGGTAGTTTTATCCGCTTCAACATCTGTACGGAATAGGGTCACAGAATATAGCATTTACTCGATGAACATCAATTATTCGGTGGATCGAAATTTTTTCCAAGGGCTATCATTTGCGTCGTCCTGTCAACGTCAACTGCCGTTTCCCAGCGTTTTATCAATGGTACGAAAACACTGGATATTACGCGACGTCGAGCGTGAAAAGTCGATACCGGAGGCTGTTCACACTTAAAAATTCAGGCCGCCTCTTCCGGCGAGTAAATTCACGAAAATGTATGAAAACGCCATATGGTTCTGATACTTGTGCGAAAAGAGCTTGCATATAGGACGTGATAGAAATAACGCGAGAGCACGTACGCGCCGTAGAAAACGTTATAGAGACAACTCGCACTCTTCCTATATCGCTGGAACTTACCGAGCCAACTGTTGCTCCATAAGTTTTCCCCTGTCGTTATAATTTATTTTTTCGCTATAACTTACGCTTAACCTCTGCTCTCCTAGCGATAATTCCGCAGCGCAGTATGCAGAGTACCGGAACAACTTCAAGCATAACTATATCCAATAATATACGTCGCCATTTTTCGTTTTCCCACTGACGGAAGTGAAAATCACTTGTTCTCTTGCGTTGAGCGTTTCTAAGATTCCTCGATCAAAAGTAGATCAAGTTTAACCCCTCAACCCGTGAACGTGGCTCTTTGTTGACTGGCCCAAACATTCATTCGAAAATATCTCGAACGTACCATTATTTAGTTATAATTAAATTAATATTAACATTTTTTAATCATCATTTATTTTCATCATCCATTTTATTTTATAATTATTTCCAACATTAATGTAATATTTTTGTTCTGTAAAGAGCAATGTTCCCATAATTTTTACCTAGGGCTGTATTTTTTCGACAAAAATTATTTTCTTCGTGAGTTGTTCAATATTTGATGAATCAAAATATATTAAAAATAAGAAAAATAACAAAGCCACTATTTCCACTTGAAAAGTATATCGTAAAGATAAACCCTGAATTTCTACAGATTTTTTCATCAATATTTATGGCTGTGGTAGCGCGAAGACGAAAACGACCCAGGTCCACGGAATTATAGTGCCTAAAATACCATCACGGGTTGAAGATTAATTAACAAGTTGCCATTTCAGGAAATTTTAAACTTGCCGCCATCGCATTATAAATTTGGAAAATAAAAACATATTTTATAATTTGTTTTATAGCTACTCAAACAAAAAAAGTTCAGAATTTATGAACCTCGGGATACGAAAATGTAACCACTGTCTATTTTCTCAAGCAATATTTCTTGATTCTTGGCTTCAAACGCAATCTTTATAATTTCCTTTTCGTGTCAGCAATGCGACTTCCTCGCGATATACACGTCACTTGCCAATTATAACAGTTAAACACATTACATATAGGGCTATCGCAGGTGGATAAAGAGAGGAATTTACAAACCCGATGACTGCCAGTCACGAGATATATTTCTAGCCGTACATACGAGTGACGCTTTCGTGTCGATCATTATATACTTTTTTATCCTTTTCAGGGGGCATGTACCCACGTACGTGCTTTTATCTATTTCGACTGCCTCGTTAGAACTTTTACAGTCCCGTGTGCTTAATTGGCTGCTTTGTGTAATTACCTCGTTAGCATAAATCTTCTCCTAGTTTCCTTCAGTATTCCCACCGTAAACCAAAAAAAAATATTTTTAAAAAAAATCCTACATCTATCGGTGTTGCCGCTGGCCTTTTGCGATCTTCCAATCAACGCACTGCAATGCTGATTATTCGCAAAATCGAGGGATTCAAAAGCTCGGATCATTCGAATGAACGTGGGCACATTACTATGGTCGATGCAATGACAGCGGTGTTCCAAACGACGGATGTACTACTAATCGACCACCAGACTTCAAAGGTACCGGTAGAACGAAGAACGCATTAGCGGGAAGCGATAAAACGCGAACACGCCCGTGAAAGACGAGCTTGCGTGCTGTTTATCGTCGTTATCTCACCCCGCCTTCGTTCTCATATATATATATATTCATATGATGGAGTTCTTACGTTTTTCCGAAACGAACATTTGACGGCAGAGACGCGGTAGTCCTCGAAATGTCCATTATGTGAATATGCTTATATTCATAGAAATCTAATTTCAGACCCAAGGAATTCCATGATAATTATTGACTAGGAAAATTGCCTTGAGCTTGCGATCGTTGAAACGCAAAGAAACCATTTTTTATCAAATATCATCACAATTCCAATACGAAGAATATTTGTAGTGCAGAGATCCTCGAACTTCGAGTGGGGAACCACTCAAACGAGAAGCAAAGTTTTCTCCAAAAATGTTTCAATCCAAAAAGACATATTCGTTCGAAAATGCATCCCGAATGTAAAAAAACGAAATGGCAACTCTGCCCTCATTGCTGTTTTCCTGTTAAGCGAATCTCGAAGATATTTGACGATTTCGAAAACGAAAAAAAAGCAAGCAAAAGTTCATGACGACTGGATGTCGAAGAAAAACCGTAATCTCTCCGAATCGTCCGTATATTCGAATTTTGCTTCTGGAATTCGGCAGTTCACGAGTATCACGGCAAATTGATGAACGTCATCTGCATTTCCGGATTATTCGGAGCCCGGGAAAATTAACTGGTTCAATTTCGTTTTCACGAGAGTTGGTCGAGTGGTGGTGGAGATGGGGAATGCCAATACGACTTTCTCGTACCTGTCGTGTATCCCCGATTTTAATTAAACGCCGGGATTATAATTCCAAATAGTATGGGATTAAGGTGGTCCGTTGGGGGCGTTTCGTCACGCTGAATTTGTTGAGCTAAGCCTTTTTGCGGTGTGGGATCGCGTCGATCAGCGCGAGCGCGTTATTCGGGGGATATCGCGTTCACCGCGTGAGGCCCCGGGCTACCTAGAATTTAATACTGACTGATGCGAAAGCTAGGACGACAATCGATGTTGGCTCGACGCGAATCCGACGTTTTCTACCTAATCAGATAGACGCGCGACCAAATGTCAACCCAGTCTTCGTGCCGTCGTGAATTATTCGTCATCGTCGAGCCCACGCTTCGAACCAATTATCGATCGATTAATTCTCATGAATATTTCAAAACGTAGACGGTGAACTCGTCAATGAGGGGGGACAAAAAATTCTATTTGTACGAGCAGCGTGCTCGATGAAATGTTGACAATTCTGGATGGAAATAATTACTGATGATGGATGTGTACGTGTTTTCACGATATTCGGGGAACCGCAGGTTCAAATGTCGACGTGAAAAATCATCAATTTTTATTTTATCTCAACAGTGATAATTTTAGAATAACGATTGTAATTGCATCTTGCATCGCGCTGAAACCTGCTCCTGTGAATCATTTCGATTTTTCGAAACAGAGTTTAAAGTGAACGATAACTATTTTGTTTCAAAATTTCATATTTAACTAAATTTTACGAAAAGGGTGCAACCGGAGCTCATTCTTTTCGTCTCCCCAGTTATCTTCGCTCTTGCTAGTTATTTTGACCTGTAATTTCAAAAGTTTTCAATTGCGTCTGTGTTCGCTTTTCCGAGTCGGCCAGTCTATCGAAAGCGGAGGAATTCAGGGATTCGTTCCGTTCGGAACTTTTGATTATCGTTCGCTGACGCGACAAACTTTTTTTTCTCCCTCATCCGGACACGGGCAAATAAATGACTGTACCATTGTGTGCGAGAAACGAGACGGGTTATACGGATTATAGCGAGCGGCGAGCGTTTATTGCGCCGATGCTTTTTCATACAACGAAAGCTCGGTATGAACGCCGAGCGAAAAACGGTCGTAACTTTATTTCCCGTTGTTCCTTTTTCAAACCACAGATTGTGTTTTCATACTTCCCGTTAACGTCGCACTTGCCTGGATCAATCTTCATTCGTATCGTTGCATCACGCTCGCTCGCATGCAGAATCAAGATTTTAATTCCTAGAGCCGAGAAATCCTCAAACTTCTGTTCTTGCATCTTTGCAATAAAACAAGTATTTTCAAACAATTATTTCGATACATACAAAAAAAAAGAACTTCAATACAAATTTTTGATATTCTGATATAAAGCATTTTGATATAAAGATACAAACATTATTTTGATATAAAAAAAATTCTTTGAACAAATCCCAGCTGCAAATATGAAACGAGTATTTTATATAATTCGTATTTAGTGATTTGCAACAAACCGCCGATATATTGATCACCAATAAAAATAAGAAATGGAATAAAAACATTCGTTGCTTTCCAAAGATGCAAACTTTAGTCCTATATATGACAGGACTCGCGATTCTATCATCTCTCCATCTCTCTCCTCCTCTCTTGCCCCTCCGCGTGCGCCTACAAGCGATAATGACTTTGTCAAACGTGAACGAGAGAAGATCGAGAGCAATAGTGAAGCTGTACGCGCGGAATGCGCAGTACTTGTAGGTATAGAAAAGAGAGATGGAAAGAGAGAGAGAGAGAGGGGGAAAAGCAAAGATTAAGGAGAATACAGGGAGAGAGGAATGAGAGAGAGAGAGATGAGCAAAGGCGCAACTGGGCGCAGTTGAGTACATAGCTCACAGGAATCTAAATAAGGCCTAATTAACATAATATAAATGAAGCGGGGTCTCTATAATATGAGTGCATACATATATATCAGGTAAGACGTAAGACGGGTAGTACAGTGATGGGATCGAACGATAAGCGTGTAATGACTCGACTCCTGTGACCACATCATTAACTGTTCAGCTCTCGCTGTACCAACACGGGCGAAGGAACTCTTCGTTGCTCTTTCGTTGATACGAGTCTCTATACTATATTCTCTCTGTTCCTTTCGCTCTCTCTCTCTCTCTCTCTCTCTCTCTCTCTCTTTGAACGTATACACAAACGATAGGTCTTCTCTGTCTTTAGGCTGCTCCCGCGGTTTTGTTGTGTACCGAACATCGCTGTGCAGGTTCCCTCCCGTGAGAGACTACTCGCATGAGGAAAAGATACGAGGAACGGATCAACGATATAGAAAGACAAGAATTAAGGAAGGGAGAGAGAGAGAGAGAGAGAGAAAGAGGAAGCGAAAGAAGTATTGGCCAAAGAAACGATTCCATTCTCTTGCCCATACGAGGGAAACATCTATTACGGTTGTAGCTTTCCTCTCGTTGAATACTCGACCGATTATTTCCATTCCGCGTTACCCTAACTAACATTATAAATCGGAAATTCGGAATTCCTGTCTTTGTGTTTGTTACACGATCACGTTGAAAGGTTAAACCAATTTTAATTAAATTGTATTTAGCTTATGGTCTGGATAAACTCATGGTAGGATACTTTCCACTCCAGTGTATAATATTTTTTTGATTGCCATATTGAACTCGGATATGATGAATTTCTATCGAATACAGACGAGTAAAATGTAAATTAAATAGAATAGGATATAATTTGAATTGTTTTACTAATAATGTTTAATGGAAAATCTTATATTTTTTTTACGTTGTAATTCCAGAGTTCAATCTAATGTAATTATGGAATTCCAATTACTGAAATATAATTAAAATCAAGCAGAATGTAATAACTAATATTTTACTTATCTGAATATTTATTTTATAAAAAATAATCATTTAAGAAAAACTATTTTAATAAAAATTTCGAAATCTTCTAGGGTGAAGAGCGCTGGATAAAAGTCAGTTTGATATCTATCTTTTTCTCATTGATTTTATTGTTTGTGTGGGTGCATATGTTTTGTGGTAATAATTACATCGATTAATTTATACGTATAAACGTTAAGTTATTTTCATAGTTGGAAGGTTATTTTTCTTTATTATTTAATTTCATTCTCTTTTTTTATCAAACAAGTATTTTTTACGTAGCAAATTTTTGAATGAGAATATTAAAAAATAGTCGAGGATTTTTCAGAGAAATTCTACTTGAGTAGTACATATTTGCCATTTCTTTTGTATTGTATTAATTACTAAATCGCAGTGATTGGGGCTGGAAAATGAATTGTGCACATGAACGAATAGAGAGATTTAAAAGGAAGCAAAAATGAATAATTGTTAAAAAAAGGGAATATTGTTGCCGGCCAGCTTTTTCGATGAAACCGCATGCGTGGAATTCGAGAAATTCGAACCCGACCAATTATTATCCTTCACTGCGAACAGACGAGCTCACGAGGATCGAGAAACTGACTCATCGACGTCCACTGTATTTTACGAGAAAATATTAAATATCAGGCGAATACGAAATCCTATATTCAATCCTGACTTCACCAAAGCGGTGAAAACGTTGAATCGTGAGATCAAAAAAACAGCACATTTACACCATATTCGCTCTTCCCTCAATTATCGTACATTTCTTTTTTCGACCGACGACGGCTTCAGGGATGAAAAATTTATTTCTGACATTTCCAGGATATTCCGCGCATTTTCGCGATTAAACATTCATTGGTTTTCGAAAGGAAATGAATTATGGTAATTGTTCGCTTTTTGTCCTTCATAAACAATGCGTGATCACTGACAATTCTTTCTCGTTTAAAAATATACTCCGACGAGCATATCGACGTAGATTCTTTCATAATTTAAAATCACCATAAACCGATCCTCAAAAATGTGGCGATCCGTAAGGAATAATCTAGAAGCAACCTGGAATATTGGATTTGATTCCAACCAACCAGGAATTGTAGTTCAATTGTGCTATTTCATTGGACTGGAGTGTGTACGTAGGAAGGATTCGCGTGTACGTATAATGGAGTCACTCTGATATCGATTATAATTTGACCAGCGCATATCCGTTGCGGTGTCATCAAATGAGCTTGTGACGTTCGATATCAGGCATTGTCCCTCTTCTTTCTTCATCCAAATATATATATATATACCTTAGTGAACCACGCGTTCCTCTTCTCTCTCCGAATTCGCCTGTGCAGCTCCTCTCCTCTCTCCGTCCCTCTTTCTGGCGTCACCACTTCGAAAGTGGTAGGTGAAGACCAATTGTTCGGAAGCGCCAGCTGTAGTACTCATGGCGGATCGCACACAACACAGAGTTTAGCTCCGTTACCGCTTCTAATACCACCAGACTATTACTCACTACTACCGATTTCTCTATTTTCTCTGGTACCCGTATATACGATACACATCCAAGAGAGAAAGAACGGGGGGAGGAGAGAGAGAGAGAGAGAAATAGATAGATCGATTTAAACTGCTCGAATGGATCGCCGTCGTGAAAGCAGGCATTGAGGGATGACTGCATAATTAGAATCGACACGCCCTCTATCACAGGTACCCATCCTAGTGACATCTTAACTGAGGTATTTGACTATTGATTGCGGCTTGCTGCCCTCCTCGCTATCCCTTGCTTTATATCCCAGCGTCCTCCCTTCTCTCTCTCTCTCTCAATCACTATCCCCTTATCCACAGTCATCCTTGCTCCATCAGTTTCGCTTCTACACTCGATACCGAAGCCTTCTCTATCCCTCTCTCTCTTTCGCAAGCTCCAACAACCATCGATCCGTATTCTCATCCAACGCTTTGTCCTGCCCTTCCATTCACCCCGAGCATCTCTTTCCCTTTGCAACCGTTCATTCCTCTATGTCTATCTCTCTATCGCTCCTTTCCTTAGCCTCGTGCGTGGCTGAGGATAGTCCGATAGTTGTGTACTTCCGGCCTTGATGCCCATCAACCTTAACCAACTGTCCATAGCATCACGACGCTTCAACGTATCATATGTACGCGCACACATGTTTAAGTTGACATTTGCGGCCGCGGTTTGCCTCGGCACGTAACCGAATACATTCGACGTTGCTGAAACCATGGATTCGACGAAAAGCTCTTCCTCTTCCCGGCTAAGCTCTAACATACCCACACTTTTCCATGTACGTGCACTTCCAGATATTCGTAGCTCCGATTTCTCGAGATCTCGAGGCAAACGCGACCAGAGCTTGTATCGCAAACTACCACACGATTGTACCAGGAGCCTAAATAGAAGGAGGAACGAATAAAACCGCCGTGTCGTATGAGGAATACGTGTGGCTGAAATGGTTTTTATACTGGAGCTTGCAACGTTGAAACGAGACGAAACGTGTTTCCGTTATTGGTAACAGCTCCTCACAATTCTGCTTCGTCTTTCAATTCTTTTTTTTCACTTTTCATCGCTCATTTTCTTTCGGGATAATTTTATCGCTGTGGGATAATCGAAAATTCGAAAAAATCGGCACGTGTATGATTAGCGACGCAAGATTCTCGTTTTGCTCCAAACAACGTTCCGCGATTACGCACTACGAGCAACTAATCCAGGGTGCGTACTTTTCTTTTCTTTTTTCTGTTCGGATATTTCCTTATTCCAGGACTCTCGATGTCCCAACGTTCGGATACGAGACTCCCCAGTGCGAACCAACTTTCTCCATTACGTGAATCCGAATAGGATCATCAATTCACATCCCAGGCAACCCATCCTACACCCTTAACGGTCTACCTAGGTTTGCTTGTGGGTATATACGCACGAACACACTCAGGCATACAATGCATAATTTTAGTTCCTAAACTGGCCAATATACTCGGCTTTTTTTATGTCCGATTTACGTCAATGATTGTAGAATACACGATTCAATTCTTCACCAATATTACGTTGATTAGAATTTCGTAATTTAAAAAAAAATGGAGCGAAACTTCTGGTAATTCGTTGGAAGACAACAGCCACTCAGCCTATTTATTTTGACTTCACTATTTTATATTCAAAGGAAAATTCTGTATACGACAAACATTCAAAAAATTATATACGATTTAATTATATTTAAAAAATTGAAATAACTTTCGTATTTTTAAGGTCATTCGTTGACCGAACACCAAAATAAACAATTGTCAAAACAAAAACAAAATTGAATCCTCTTGGTGTCTCTATAAAAAGAAAGGTTCGAAAGACGTGATTCCGAAAGTCACCGATTTTTCGGCTATCAATGTGGTACACCCTCTTAAGGTTCACGAGCACGAGACGCAAGAAAGGGAAGCATAAAACGTAAGGGCGAAAGGTCTGTGTACCTTTTGCGAAAGTGAAGTAATCTCTTTGTGTGTGTATTCATCCGTATACATATATATAAATATATGTATACGTATGTACATATATATATATATATATTTAGATAGGTTTCTCAGTCCTGGGGATTGGTATCTCACCTGCGATACATCAATGTCTCGATGGGGGTGAGCCAAAGAAAAGCGGAGGGAATGCAGACGAGCCGTGGAAAGAGGAGGGTCGCCTCTATCTCGCCTTTGCCCCTTTCTCTCGGGAATCGAAGCCGAATTTTATTCGACCTAACTCTCCCTCCCGGCAACCCACCTCCCATGTCTTATATACTCAGAAGAAAACGTTTCTCGTAGACCATTACCTATACCACCCTTTTCATCGCGAGCCATACTCAGCACATGTGAAAAAGGAAGGAACCGGTGTACTTTCAACCCTCCGAAATCGAAGCCGAAGGCTATCATTTATTTTCGTTCGATTTCTTCATACGTAGTCGGGGATTGGGCGAACCCGGGCTATACATCGTAATCGGGGAATCCTACGATCTTTTGTTGCCAGTCAACCGTTTCGCAATCACTCGACTTGACTTTATTTATCGTCATTTCCATATGTTTGTATCAGGTTGAGCACTTATGGCGAAGTGAAAGGTGCACTATTGAAACATCCCAAAAATACTTCTCTTTTTTGGGATATTTCGATGAAACGGGTTGTAATTAACGTTGGGGTCTGAAATAGTGGCTAGATCTAGCACGAGGACCCACCAGTTAGGTCAACGAAAATAGTATTGTAAACGTTGAAACGATAATTGCTGGCACATTTATTGAAATAATTTCAGGACTAGGATTGAAACAGTTAGCTGAAATATGCACTAGGATTGGTTCGCAGGGCTGGAAAAAGACGGTAGGGAGATCATAGCTGCAACCTGGAAAGTTCGTCTAAAACAGTTATCGATACCTAGATGTTCCATTGAAGAATTGATTTTACTAAAGATGGCAAATTTGCTTCAAGGTGCATACTTGCGATATTCACGGGAAGCATCCTCTCTAGGACTAGGGTAGGAAATGTTTTTCTAAAATTATATTTACTATTGCGTGTGTAAAGGTTTTGCAATAGGATTTGGATAGACCAGCTAGGACAATCATATGTAGTTTGTATATTTGATGAAAGAGCTGGATTCAGGAAAATAAAGGTTTTCTAGGACTGCTATAGGTTCCCCTTTATTCGAAGAAAACACTTCTGGACCATGATTGGAAAGTTTGGCTAGAATGATCAACTAGGATGTGTAACCTGTAAATTAGATGGAAGAGCTCGTTTCGGGATCGAGAGGGTTTGTTATGGTAACTATACATTTTTATATATTCGACTACAGAGGTAAAACCACGATTGTATGACATTAGGTAGGATGCCTCATGGGTCCGTGTACTACGTTCCACGTAAGAGTTGGTTTTACGACTACACTTGAAAAGGTCCGTGCAGGATCATATCCACCTAAAGATTGGATGAAAGGGTTGATCTTCTCCAATCTATGATTTCCACGTGCGAGATACAACCGAAGTACTCAAACGTCTCTTCGCAGATACCTCTTTGCGATTCTTTTTATCTTCTTCACTGGGTCCCGGAGCAAATCAACCGATTTCACACCAACGATACCGACCCGTCCGGATCTCATCGTGGCGAGAGTCACGTATCCAGGATCGTTCTAATTTCAATTTCTGGTCACGCCGCTATACGGGATTCGAAGAAGTTGCCATTGAATACAAACGAGGCCGGAAGAAGGGCCTTTATAGTGGAAAGGGAGAGGCACCTCGGACGAGAGCGAGAGGAGATACATGCGGAAGAGAGTTTGCACAGACGAATCGGGGATTAAAACGAAAAAAAAAAAAGAAGGGTTCGACCCTAACAGCTTCAACTAGCCTAAAGTACGAAACGCCAGCTACAAAACTGAAGTCCAAATATAGACACCCTTCGCGGGCTCTGATAACGCACAAAATTGGAAGTCCACCATTTTGATTCCGGATCTCGCTACAGTAACTACAGTCAATCCTCTGTACATACAAAAGATACCGGGGTCATTCGACCCTTTTCGATCGATTACCTCGTCCACCGCGTCACGGTATTATTCGAACACGGAGAATTCCAAAACCCCGATTGAGAAGCGCATGGAACCTTTCGATATCGTAGCTCAGAATCGATCATGGAAGAAAATTGTTTAATTGTTAACATATATTTTATTTCTCGCTCACTTCATTTTTTGTTCACACACTAACTGCTAAATTTATTTTTCGATCCGCAAATACCCTAATTAACGAATGACGAAAAGTGCAAGAGTGTCGGGAATTTATTTAAATTTCAAATTTTATTGAAAGCAAAGATAATTAAATGGGTCGATAAGTTTTGAGAGAGCCAGCTTTAAAAAATGTATTTATATTCGGTTTAAGAAACAAAGCAATCGGGTAATTGACAGATACAGTATTTTCGGCATCTTTGAAATTTTTAGGTTTTTTAGTATCTATATATTTTATTAAATAGGATATTGGCATATTCTGAAAAACGACGGAAATTCCTAAAATGACTATTAGCTATATTGACTATTAGCTATTAAATATTTCTAAACTTAATAGCATTTTCGAAATGTTCTCCATTCTTCGGACAACAATATCGTCCCCGTTTTTCATAAACAACGTACGAATTCTCCATTACTCCTCATTAACGAGAATCTACCAAGTTTCACCCTCTATACATACACGCTATATATATGAAAACTTAGTATCCAAAGTAAGACTTCTTTTATTCTCCGCAGCGGTGATTCTTGCTCGACTTACGTCGCGTAATTCCGTACAGTTTTACGTTACAAGAAAATAACGAGGTCGTTGAGATTTCGAATGAACGATCGCGTTCGCATCTACGGGCCATTAAGAATTCATACGAAATTCGATACTTTGTCCTGACTACCAAAAGCATCCCCGGGGAAGCTGCACAGTATCTCGGCTTTTTCTTTTTTCGATGGGCGCTCGGAACGAGAAACACGCGTGTTTGCTAGGGAAGTAGCCCTTTTTTTGCTTCTTCCTGGTCTTCTTATATACGATAACTTATACTTGACGGTGCTGTGCCTGCAAACTCCCGAAAATGGTTCTCCGCAGGGATCGTTAATAATGCAAAAGTTATATTGGAAAAACCTTTTCCATGGGTGGTGACCACGATCTCGCCTATATCTCCCTTCAGTCGTACACGTGTCTACGAGAGTAGTGGTGGATCGTTTTCTCATAGATTGCCAAAAAGGGGCGAGCGGGAAATCTTTTGGTCCGGCGGGCCAACGCATTGCTTGAAAGCGGATCGACTCGGTTCATTCTATTCTTTTCTCCTTGGTACGTTTTGCCCTTATCCTAGTTTTTCTTTCGTGCGAGACCGGAGAGGCGTTACGAGACACGCGAACATGGGGTTGCTGGTCGAAATTCGACAATGGGAGGGAGTGAGAGAAAACGAAGAAAGCGAAAATAAGGAAAGGAGCCCGACAAGAAAACCTCTGGAAATCCAATGATTTATTGAATCGGCACAATGGCCTTGTGTCGCGAATGCACGCGGAATCACCTCAATGGTGAACCTTTTGCCCTCTTGCGAACAGGAGAACTTGATTTCAGCAGTTAATCTTATCCTGATGGAGTGTCGACACGAGCTATGCAACACTTCGCTTTTTTTCGATATACACAGGGTGTCTGCCACAGTTTTTCAGTCGTTTCCTCTCAGAAAATTCGGGTTTCATTTGTAAATATTTTGAAGAGTAATTACTTCGTTACGACAGGGAAAAAAAGTGGAAATGCAAATTAAAATCGACAAATAACCGTCAAATTCGTACAGAGGTCAACTTTGACATGTTTTTAAACAAACTTCTTATTCGTTGTGCATTCTTGTAGCTTATCTTAAAAGCCATGTTTCAAGTTTACAACTGAATAACGTCTACTCAAATAAAGTACTCGTCCATAACGTCTCGAAAAGTACTCCGGATGAGCTTTAAAAATATGCAGTGAAAAATATGTATTTTCATTCGAAAGATCGATGAATATCGTCATGTAGACTCGACGGTTATACTTAACGAAAAATCGCCATAGCCATTATTTTACTGCCTAAAAACGAAACAACTTTTGTTTGTAGCAATTTTTATTACGATCCGCACTTTCGGAGATATAATGATTTACGTGCTTAAAACGATTCACGCGCGTCAGCCTGTATATAAAAGAGAGGGCTGAAAAGTTCTCGGCCGAGATTATACGGGACATTCCATTTCCTCGTTAGTAACTTAAGCCGAGAACTTTTCAGCCTCCCCTTACACATATGCACGGAAACGTGATTTTGAATGAATTCGACTTTTAGGATGATCACTATAGTAACCAATCGTTATCTTCTCAAGAACGATCCTTGTTATCTTCCCACGCAGAGGGAAGGAAGAGGGATCGAGGGTGAATTATTCTAGCAAGCCTCTTTTTTTTCTTAACAGAGGTTCTCTGCCTCCCTCCTGCGAGCCTCATACGTTATATTTAATCGACAATTGTCACGCGATAACAGCGGCGAACCAGCGATTTATGGGGAAAATGTGAAAATTCACTAAGGATATAAGCGAGAAAAGGACCCAAGTAGTACGAGTAAAAGAGAAAAGGCGATACGAAGGGGAGAAAACGATGCTAGGAAAATTAATGGATCACGGGGTCAACTCTGTAAATCGTTCTTCCAAAATTCCCTAAAACTTCGATTTTTATCGAACAGTAAGTTTGACATGTTTTTTTCTTCGTTCTTCGTCATCGCATCATTTCAGTTCCGATTTCAAGATGACTTGCAATAATTTCGAAAAATCTCCGGACTATAAAATTTCAAAAAATGCTCTAATCAAAAACCTGTTATTTTTAAACGAATGAAATATATTAAAATCGGCATCTTTGGAATTGAAAAGGACACCAATTTGGCGAACACCACACAAATTAAATAAACCATCACTCCGTTACGTGGTTATGAGAATGATTCGTTTCAGCGTTAAAAAGGTTTTTCGGGAAAAAAATAATATAAAATCGTTGCTGGAAAAATCATTGATCCCGTGAGACAGCGAAAAAATAAAGAGCCGTGAAAAATCAAATGCAAGAGAAGCCAGTGAATGTGAAATCGTATGACTACGTACTGGGTGTCCCGAAAAGTGATTCAAAAACCATTTTTTCAATAATTTTCTCCGAGTATTCCTGCACTTTCGGTTTTTATTCTTTTCTCCCATAGGAAAAAAATACCAGAAGAGAAAACACAAAAAAAACTTCTAAAAAGAAAGAATTCATAGTTCTTTTCCTAGAAGTGTTTAAAATTGATTTTAATTTTTTGGGCTGCAATAAGCATTTATTTTTCTCATCCAAACTTAAGAAACAAACTTTCTCAACGCCAGCTATTAAATATTCAATGAAAATCGGAGCGAAGAATAAAAAAAGCTAAAAAATATTCATACACCAAGAAAAAAAATGAGGACTTTTCGAGGGTTGAAACAATTGGGGAAACCTGCGTGGATTTTGATGCGTATTGATCCGAGACTGATTTTTATTTCAAACGTCATACTTTAGGATCACCCTGCATATCCATGTATATATGAAAGTATATAGATACCAGTATTCGCTCTTCGGTTCATGCCTCTGTAAGCCTAGGACCGTCCCTAGGGAAACGAGAATGTGCCAGGGAATTGCGACGCAAATAACCCGTAAAATTACCGCGAAAAACTTTGAATTCCTTTCATTCGAGCTCGAAAAAATAAAGGACGCGGTTATGTGGGTATAAATATATATGTAGGACAATAAATATATATATATCTGAAGAAGAACAGAAGCTGCGTGCTATTGGATGAAAATCCGACTTCGACGATAGGGCCAGCCCATTATTTCGTCGATGATAGTGATAGAGCGAAGAGCCTGTTTCATTGGGCATGAAGTTGCATCCAGCGAACCGCGACCGCGAGAAACTTCGTGGAAGACAAGAGATTCGAACTCAATCAATCGGGGTCGTCGCGTCGATTGGCCCCATATCCACGTGTTGGTTTTTTTCCCACACCCGCAATTCCCTCCCCTAAATTTTAATCTCGACAATCAATAATTGTAGGTATTAAAAAATGACTAATTTCTATTGAATCACCCTGTATACGTATATGCACTAAAGAGATTAATCTCTCGCGAAAACACCTGTGCTAGTAAGAGGGGTGAGACAATTGATGATAGAAAGAAAAAAAATGTATAAGCGTTTCTTTCCTCTCCTGGCCTGTACACTGTGTAGTATACGAGCGCCCCTTATAAGGCAATGCGCGCGGTCTCCTTCTTACGCGTGTCGTCGAAGATCTTTTCGCCCGCGACGGAAACAAAATTTATATCGTACGCTATCGGGGCTTATAGGAGGTGTCGTCTGATATTACACTGAATAAACCATGCGTGATCACCCGGAGAAAATGCTCTCGAGGGTTACGTACAATATTGTGTTTTTTGCTCCTCGCTTCTTCCATAAATATTAAAGTACGATTTTTTTTATCCAACCCTCTTTCAAAATTTCGGCGTCTCCCACAAGTCCTATCGCTTATGGATGCGTAATTTGTAAATAATTTTTCGTTTTTTTTTTTTCGAATCTTCGAAATTTTCGATTCTTCGAAAAACAAGATGGACGTGTGTCGCCTATGAGGGTGGAATTGCGAAAAGAAAAAGGAACATCGACTCACCGGTTTCTCGACATCTTGACATCTACACTGATCATCAGCGATGATGGCGTCAGAAGGTTTTCGGAAAATCGCAATTTAATTTCACCGAGAAACATATTTAATTTCGCCTTCGAATTAATTAATTAACACTTACAACGTTTGATCGATGTTGCGAAGCAAAAGATCGCATAACCGCCACTGTACGAATTCAACGACACATTTGCATGCGCGGTAAGTGCCGGAACTACGGAAATACAACAGGACCAATCGCTACGATTTTAAGGATTCTCCGAAACCTCATTGGTGAATTCTTGCATCCGTACCGGAAGCCACGATTATTTAGTACTAACGGGTTTATCTACTTCCGTTCAAAAAATAAATTCCCTAGAAATAATGCGTTGAAGATGATGTAATGAAAATAGCCGTTTATTTGGAATAAAAAAACAATTGCGATCGAAATAGCTACGATTAATTTTGTCGTTATCTAAAAATGTTCAATCTGATCAACAACCATTATTTCAGTTAAAAATGAAATGTCCACGTGGAGGGCAGCTTCTAGGTGAGAAGCAGCAGAAAAGAATACGTAAGAGTTTTTCTACAGAAAACGAAACATGTACGGCTTGGGAGTATACCGTTACGCAGAGCTTGACGATTTTCTTATACAAAATACGAGTCATTTACGACAAATATTTACTCAAAATTTGATCTTTAATTCAAAAATTAAATGTGTCTCTCGGAGGTAAACAATCCTACTCTCGTTCTGTCTCACGGTTACAGCTTTATCTCCGTAGGTATTTTCCTTACCGACCGTACCAATCTAAACACGATGAGTCGATGTTTTTGCGCAGGCTTTTATATCTTGGTGTTTCTACATTTCGCTCGACCGCGTGGATGTGTTTTTCTTTTCCTTAACCTCAACCCTCGCAGGTTATCAGTTTTACAACAATATCCGTGCAAAATAAAATTACCATAAGGTGTTGCATTTTGTAATATACAATGAATGTCATACCGTGTGTTACTTGGGTGAAACGAGGCGTGTCGGCCGCTGTTCCTGACAAAGTATATGAACTGCAATAATCATCGCTCGTTAATCACAAATATCACGCCGATTCTCGTGGCGCTTAGACAAATTTTGTTTTTAGGTCCAATTGACTCCCAAAGAATTGGAAGCGATTATAAAGCAAACGGAATCTGAACTACGGTAACATGTTATTGTCCAATCTTATTAATTTAATAATAAATTATGTACTAACAAAAAAAATTAATTATCCTCATTATTTCCTTATCCATTTATCAATTGAGTTTTAAGCTATACACTTGAGAGTCTGGTGCACAGCTAAGCAGTTACCATTCCGAATAGCAATTGTGTGCAATGCGGATTTACTCGAAGACAGTTGGAGCTAAATCCAAACTGTTCACCCACCAGTGTTGGCCCATAGTGTCTATATCGTTTGATGTATTCTATTCATCTGTCAATGCTTATTCACATATATTATTGACGTTATCTTTTATAAGTATATCTGTATGTATAATGAGAACAGCTTATAACAATACTAACGTGAACGCATTGAAACAGTGTTGTAACCGATACTCAACTAAGCAACATATTTACGATAAAGACCTCCCAAATTATTATCAAGATAACTTTTCAAAAACATAGTAAATCCGTTATCCTCATAATTCATTATTACAATTTTGATAAATATTCATCTGGTATTAATTGTTTTTTGTGTATACTTAACTCACTATTTTACATTAAGATAACCGATCATAAATCAGAGATCAAAACATCAATGTCTCCTTGGTTCAAGTTGATGTCATTATTGAAAAACAAAACTCAACATTTAACTGAGCTTCAGTTCTGTAAACTCAATTACAAAGTGTATTTCAAAGGACTTTAAGAACAATATATAATTAGATACTATATATATAATATAAATTTACGAAAGTTATAAAGAAAGATTCCACTGAGGATAAACTTTAGTTCTGAACCGAGCGATTATCTATACGTCCATTCCTTTATATCCTAGAGATCTGGACACTGACTCTGAAAATGAAGACGGTGACACCCCGACACAGGACAGCAAGCAGAGCGTGCAGAGTAAAGAATCGCAAATGGATACGGACGGAACACAAGAAGATGAGTACAATTTTGACAATTACGACAACGAAGGTTCGTTCCAGCTTCATTTGTGCTCTATAACTTAAGGATCATAATCGTGTTTTTAAAATGATATTTCTTGCGGCAGCTGGAGACGTGCATTGTAGCATCGGTGGTCTAGCAGTTTTTAATCCCGATGGGAAGGATCCTTTCGTAACGATTGAAGGCAGTGAAGACGAAGACTCCGAAAAGGAGGACGATATTATAAAGCCGGATGACAACCTTGTACTCTTGGGGCACGTGGAGGGGGATGCGAGTATTTTGGAAATATTTGGTACGATTTTTTTAAACTCAGTCTTGGAAAAAGAGATTAATGGGGAACATTGTTGAATACATACCTACATATATTTTTTTTAAATTAATACTCGTCGACTAAAGAAGCAAACTTTAACTTCATGGAAAAGAAATAGACGAATTGTGACTTTAACAGCAGAATGGCAGTGCTTGTGCCAAAAAAAATGTTTGCGTAATTTGTTAACATCAAATCTGCCAAAGGACATTTGGAGGACAAGAATTTTGGAAATCGACCACGATATTGTTTTCCATAATAGAATATTACGATATTTTGCAGTCTACAATGAGAAGGAAAGTTCATTCTATTGCCATCACGATATATTGCTACCATCATTTCCGTTGTGTCTGGAGTGGCTGAACTTTGATCCCTCGGATGCAAAGCCTGGCAATTTGTGCGCAATGGGCAATATGACGAGGGTGATAGATGTGTGGGACCTCGATTTGGTGGATTGCTTGGAACCTGCCTTTAAGTTGGGAAAGAAAAAGGCTGACAAAGGTCACAAGGACGCTGTTCTCAGCATTAGCTGGAATACAAACTATACGTCAGTAAAGAGTTCATTTTGCATTAGCAACAACGAACTGGACATCAATGAAGATTTTATTAAATTGCAGCCACGTGCTGGCAAGTGGATCCGTGGACAAGACGACGTTATTGTGGGATCTAGAGGCTCTAAAGCCTGTGACGAAATTCAATTCGTTCACTGACAAAATCCAGGCCCTACAATTCCATCCCACCGAAACGCATCATCTTCTCACTGGTTGTGCTGACGGGTGAGTGTTTTTTTTTTTCGACTCATCAAAATCGAGCGAGCAGAAAATCCTGACAACCCGTTTTCTTTTAGTATAGTACGATTGTTCGACTGCAAAGCGCAGAACGAATCGAAAAGTTGGAACGTGTCCGGCGAAGTGGAAAGGGTATTATGGAATCACTTCGATCCCAATTACTGTCTTGTAAGTATATTGAATCGCAATATCGTGCCGCTTCGTAGAACGAGAAAATCAGTGGTTCTGAGTTGAACATTTATTTACAATTGTTGGTCTTGAAGTTGACAATCATTCGAGAGTGTAGCATCATCACGATTGATGGCATTTTTCTAGGTGAGCACGAGTACCGGCCACATCGCGTATATGGATGTTAGGCAAGATGAATTATTGTGGCAAGTGTCGGCGCATGAAAAAGAGACAACAGGCTTGGCACTGAGCTCATCCTGTCCTGGTCTTTTGGTGAGCGCATCGACCGACGGTGTTGTCAAAGTCTGGGACGTTCTTGACCCCGCGGTCATCGAGCCCGTCTTGGAGAAGAAAATGAGTCTGGGTGACATTCAATGTCTCGCGCAATGTCCCGACAGTCCGTTCTTATTCGCCATAGGGGGCGACAACAAATCGCACAATTTTAAACTTTGGGATCTCCTCGACGTGCCCACAGGTGACCCATGAAAACTCGTTTTTTACGTCAGGATGACTTTCCGTTCACATCGTCATTCAGATTTAACTTTGACCTTCGCGTTCGTGTCGGACTTGCGACCCTTTTTCAGTTTCGGAACGATTCAAAAGTCGGAAGCTTCAGGAAAGCGAACCATTGAGCGCATCAAAGACGGAAGAGGACGTGATGGATGTCACCGATAACATGGAGGAAATGGCGTTAGCAGCCAACACTTCGAAAAAATCTTCGAAAAAAGGAAAGAAGAAATGATGATGTTGAAGCGGGCGTTGTTGGAACGGTTTGAAAGTTGCTTTTGCCGAAATGAACGGAATTTTTATGAATGTCTCGCGAAAACACTGGATTTTTCTTTAACATGTCAATGCTCTGTAAGAAAAATTAGAAATACTCTGCGAGACCGCACGAATCCAAATTCGTCCACAAACTTTTTCAATCCAGTGGTACATCAGTCTTACAGATATAGTATAAAAAAACATCTCTATTTTTAGAGTTGAAAGTAAGAAAACGATGAGATCGAAAAACTAATCTTGCATTTTGGCGATGCAATTTTCAAAACCCGAAATGGATAATCACCCTGACCATCCATCGTAATGATGACTCTTTTGTAAATAAAGAAAATAAGAACAGCAAACACAATCGTTTCTCGTCTCCGACAAACGTCAGATGCTATGAGTAATTTGTATCTCCAAATACTCATTGCAACGCAATAGAGATGAATACGCATGAACGGTATACAAACGACACCGTAGTGGAATCGAGAAAACGAAACTGAGGACAACCTCTCCGGATAGCTGAAAAAGTCAATAGTGAAGTCAACGGAGTGGGATAATAAATACATACGACGGGACGCACATGTATAGCCATTGAAAGAAAATTTTCTTTTAAATATAGTAATTCAACAAACAATTTTATTATTTATGGATCAGAAGACATTATTTCACATGATTTGACAAGGTAATTATGAAATATCTTTTTTTCTTTTATCGCTAATATACGAATTCTTTGCAACCTTGGTCGACGATGTCAAAGTAATTTTGTGGCTACTTTAAAATTAAAAAAGAATTCACTTATTGAGTTTTCATTCGTTTTGCGAAAAATACATGTTTTCGGCGCGAAGCCCCGTGTCTAAAATTACGAAATGTCCACCATACTCCGGTGGTCAGCGCATTTATTTTCCTTCAACATCCAACCGCACTTGCCCCTTGGAAACGTTGCACGTAAATTACCTTATGATTCGCTAAAAACAAGTATGCTGGGCACAAACCGTGCTCATACGTGTTCAACCGTTATTTACAAAATGATCGTTTAGGCTATCGTAATATGCGTATCGATATATATATATTTATATGAGATATATATATATATCGTTTGACAACTGGTCGCGCGTAAGAATTCTAAACGATTACGACACATGTTATGAAGGTATACACGTCGCCCCGGCTTCCAGATATGTACAGCGCGCCCATTGATACTCCACCTCGATTCAAACATCCGTTTACATATCGCCAGAAAAATAAAGAAAAAAAAACACTGAACATTTTTACATACGATTAATTACTGTAATATATATGTATAAACATCTGGTCGCTTCGATCGATTTCGCAAAAAATTACATGTAAAATATTACACACGGTACATGACTTACGTGACATTGTTCATCACCATTCTTATCGATCTATCCAATGACATTTCTTTGTTCGCTATTGCAAAACATAGATACCTTTCTTGGCATCGAAAAGGATATCTGAAACTAAAAAAAAAGAAAAATAAACAAATTCAATCACAATAGAGAAGTGTCACTGCGCAATTGTCACGATGCCGATCGGAATAATCGGTAATACGTGTTGAAAACGTCTATGAAAACTTATTGTCTTGGCAGTGTGGAAATTCAACGACAAAATTTTCCGGACGCTCTATCTTCTTGTTGGACTTATAACAATACGACTATTATAAATTGCAATACGGACAGTGTGAGTATATGTGTGTTATTGTGTCTCTGTTTGTGTAATTCCATGATCAAAGCTTCGTCAGCGTCGAACGTGTGTTCGGTTCTTTATCTCACCACAAACTTTCGCGTCGCCACGAGAAAGTAAATTACAAGAATGCTCCCACGAGGAAAATAATTGGAATGAAAGTTCGCCGGGGTAATACAAAGACGCGCGAACTTTCGCGGATAACGAAAAATCCAAGAAAACAATGAAAAGGCACTTGGACCATTTGATCAAATCGTTATGCAATAATATTCGTTCTTTCCTTTTTATTTTTCCTCTCGGCTCGCCACACCAACGGACACATCATTGAGCAAGAAAACTGATCGACTTCGCTTCCGTCATGCGTAGCACGAAATATCTACCGTTTTGTCCATTTTTTCGTAACACACTTGGACGAAACAATATATGTATATATATATAGATATTTATTTATATATATATATATGCATTTATTTGTAGGATGTCCCATTTGAATCAACTTACTCGAGTATCTACGTCGCCATTGAAGATACCGAAATATGTTTCGAACAAAACTTAAATGGTTTCAGGAGACGCATTATCTCGTGTCAACACAATTTATTTTCTAAACAAACTTTTGCTCTTTTAATTCAATTTTGTTTCCAAATCCTCCAACGATACAGGTCGCTACTTCCCGAACTTCGATTGGTGCATTCAAAAACATGCTTTCATTTTTTAAACTTTGCGTCCTCCTGCATATCTGTACAGTAGACAATTGCTAGGACTGGATAATGGGCCACCTGAAACCGGTTATCTTTTTCCCAAGATATTTTTTAATATCATCAATAATCAGAAAGGTAATCGAGCGAGTCGATTTAGATTTGACACCCCCTGTATGTTATCCCGTTACAACGACGGATCATAAACGACGCACAATATATATATATATACATATGTATATATATATTGTTTGCTTTGCTTTTTTAAAATATATTAATCGAGAACAATTCGCACAGTTGTGCAAGATTAGCTCGGAGCTTAAGCGTCGGTTCCTATGTCGAGACTCCTGGAATCCTGATTCGAGTCGTGTTGACTGCCGTTTTCCGAGGAGGCGCTACTCGATAGTCCTGATTGATCCGAACTTTTCTTCACTTTCGGCTTGTATTCCGTTATAACTACGGTCACATTGTTCACTGTGACTTCGTTGGTTTGAGCGGTGCTGCGATCGATGTTCTTCAATCGTGGTGGATGACGATTCTTTCGCCTCGGTTTGTCCAGCTTACGCTCCTTTTCTTTGCCGCCGCTCGTGCCACCGGCACTCCCACCCTCCTTCTTCCCAGGTTTCAGTAGTGGCACGTAGTGTTGCTGGGCAACCTGCGGATGAAAAATTCAGGTGTTTTTGAGTCAGTTAACGAATAGTCACTCCGTTCTAGATGTCGGACAGATAATAGGATGAGCATTTTATCGTTAAAACAGGCTTAAGAATCTTTGGCAATAAGGGAGCAAGTTTTTAATTGCTTGGCCAGCCATAGTTGACTACATGTTGCATAATGTTTGGTGTATTCCATATGAATCTTTTTAATATTTATAAATTAAACTTGATTTACAAAGCATTACTTTTTCTAATAACATCAACAAGTAATTGCAAAGAATCGTTGTTACATTCCTAGGATACGTTTATCAGCCACATCAGAATTTATAGAGAAAAGTTATTAGGCGTGTTTATTCAGAAGCTGGAAACTTTATTTTGTTTGTGAGCATTCTAGATCCATGGTCATATTAAAACCCAAAGGTATGCAAATTTAAAATGGAAAAGAAATATTTCAATCATATTTAAGTTTATGATATCTAGCAGCACAGTATAAAAATCCATGCCCCGAACGTAATGCAAACTTTTGCTAGGGTTATGTATGTCATATTTTCATTATCGTAGGTAACATTACGTCTACTTTAAACTGTATTACAATTAAGTTAAATAATATAAAAACAAGAACACCTAGGTGTTTATTATTTTTTTAAAACTTATTATTCATGATTGATTATTGTCCCTATTTTTTGTCTAGAAGCAAAGATAATTTGTTTACGCACCTGTTGTGCCACGAGCTGAGGGTTCATTCGCGGTTTACGCGTAGAGGTTCCTTTCCTAACGTCACACATGAGGCACTTGAATGCTTCTGCGGTATTTCTATAAGTACAGACGCTGCAGTCCCAATAATTGTCTTCCAAAACCTTCGCCTGACGTTTACCGCTGCCCGAATGGTTCATTGTTCATTAGAGTCGGTCATACGGCGCTGAAGCTTTCTCACATGAGAGTTTGCCTCCTTGAGCGACCTTCCCACCTCATGAAGAATGTCTTTGATACTTTGGTCATACAAACAAGGAGATAAGAAAATCTTAAACGCTCCGTGTCGAGAGCATGCCTTCACGCTGCCCGGATAAATATCGAATTGGGTCCGAGATATCGTCGTACTCATCAACTCGATAGTATACATAGTTGCTGAGTGGAAGTGTCGGTGGGACGAAACCCGCCACTGTCATTCTGCGAGCATGATCTTCGGCCATACATTTTAGGAATGACTCTCACTTGTTTTGTCTCTCGTTCTGGCACGCTACAGGAAAAATGGCAATAAATGTAACAACGATGACTACTAAAAGAGCCTTTCATGGCCTTGGGTAATCTTAGTCTTAGAGTATCTCCAAACATATTAATTCTTTTGAAAAGGACACAAAGTTTTCATAGTTAATTTATTGAATGTGTGAACTGATAAGATTATGTGGAAAAAAAATTATTATTATAAACGAATCTATAAAAAAAAAGTATTTCAATTCTCGGGAAATAATATTCAGATCGAAGTGATCCTGGGTGCCCTTTAAGGGTTGAAGGTTACAGTTCAGGAGGGTTAAAATTCACGTCTTCAATCGGCACTCACGTATCAGTCGAACGGGAAAGCGACAATTATCAGCTGCTCGCGGCGACCTCGAGAATCGATGGTAGCATTCGTCCAGCGTTTACTTTGAAATTTTCATCGGGGTAATCGAACCAATACCCTGCACGACGATAACCTGATTACGGTGATCATTATTCCCTCGGGAAATAATCGGGGCGCGGATTCGTCACGCGAGCAGGAGGAACGAGAATGAACTCGCGGGCTCGGGGCTGCAGCATCCCGTTAGTCCTCTTCACGCACTGTTTGACGGATCGCTGACGAATCGAATTCGGCAAGAATTTCACGTCGTACACGTACAATTGCGCGAAGGATATGTGAGCCTCGGAAACGCGCGTTACGTGAGGCACGCGAGAATTGCGTTTGACTTTTCCAGCGCTGTAAAAGGTCGATGCAATTTCGCGTCGCGACCCGTCGCGCACTGCACGGAACAGGAATACGCGAACGCAGCGAGAAAGGGGCTACGCTAACACGTCAGCGCTCAATAAAATCGCGTAAACACACGCGACCTTTGGGATAACGCGACATCGCGGAAACGAAAGGAAGGGCAGAAGCGATTATTGACAAACAACGTTCCGCGGATATGGAGCTATTTCAGTCATCGTCGGGATCACTCCGTAACAGCCGCCGAGGGCGCAGTGCGACTTGGTTATATACTCGGTGATGATCACGGTCGCTTATGAGAATCGGTCAAATGACTGTCGTTCGTTGAGCTACCAACAATCTCCAATTATGACTAAGCTTCACCGGAATGTTCCTAGGGATCTGCACCTGCAATAATATTTGGTTTCTAAAGGTAAAACGAATCCGTTGTTAAACTATTTTCATGTTATGTTGCTTTAAAAATATGCAGTTAATAAACTACTACTCCTCTCTTTTTAAGAACATTAGGATTGTAATCCTAAAATGCTGGAAATGCTATCTCATTCCTTTCGTACTGTGTACGTACAAATTTTGTAATAATTTTGTTGAAATTTGTACTGTGGCAGTACAAATTTTCGAAAGGAACGAGCATTTCTCGAATTACAGAAGCACTCTGACAACTTACTAGCAACAGTCTAGTAACTTGAAATGCTATTGGCCTTCTAGTAAACGAATCTAGTACATTTCTGTCCCTTGTTGGGAAACTTAATCTTCTCTATCGGGTCATATAACCAGGAAGTAATGATTACAGTGTCAGATTAATTTTGACACTTGGTGAAAGAGACTTGGGGAGGCAGAACTGATAGGCGTAATTAAAGTCATTTGGATCAGGCACAATCTCAATTGGTGCGATTAAACGGACACGAGACTGCAAGTGATTTTTCGTCTGACAGTTATTAATAGTAGGGGATTTTGATCGACGAGGTCCAAAGGAAGTTCAAGCACGAAAAAGACGTTGAAAGAAATCGGATATTTGCAGAAAATCTGATTTCACAAACCTGCGGCGATTATTCATGTTATTGCGAGCTGAAACTTTAAGCTCGGAGAGCTGCTGGCAACATTGGCAATTGTTATGGTGAGTTTCTCAATAATTGGTCAAACGAAAATCGTAGTTAGAGAAGGAAATTTCGCGATTTTAGCGATGTAAAAACCGTTAATTGGCACAGTAATGTTCGTTTTACAGGACCTGCCAGAAAACTCCAATGCAACGGACAAACCCTGGGATCATCCATGGTCCACAGATGAAATAAGGCAGCATCGTGATGATTGGAGTCTTGCAGCTGATGCGGGGCTGCTCAAACACCTCCAACAGTTTGCAGATGTGAGTGAAAATATTAGAGCGCTTATCATTGATTGAGGTTCGTCGCCGTGTCCTGATGCCGAGTATTAATATTTTGAGTATTCCGGCCCAGAGAACATTGCTGTATCCTCTAATGAGTAGGAGTTGTACATTTGTGATGTTTTCCTTTGAATGCAAGCGGAGCATTGCATTATCGCGTCTATTCCAATTTTACTAAACACTTGGCTCTTTATTCCTAATGTGGAATAAAATGGAAGCCATAACTTTGATGATCTTGGTGAAAATAAACAGTTTATTTTCATGCCAGAACTTGACAGAGCGATTCAAAAAAACTGAAGAGCAATTGAAGTCTTTGAATGGTGAGCTGGAAGAGGCCTCGGTCATAATAGATAACGTGACAAACGCATCATTGGCCCTTGCCAATACACAATTCATCGAGAGTAGGGTTCACGAGGATGATGTTGAGATGGAACAACCTCGAGATGTCAGGGATGCAGAATTGCGAAAGGAGGACTCTTATCCTGACGACTTGATAGCCTATGTCGGCGAGAGCATCAAGCAGGGCTTGATCGTGATGGATGAGAAATTTCAACGCGTGGAAGTGGTACCCAGTGACAGCGAGGATGAGGGTGAAATTCCAATACCAAGGTCTGTCTTCCATGGCTTTCAGAAAAACAAGCAAAAGTGCCTGTGGGAAATTGAGTGCGAATGATATGTATCCCAAGTGGAAATATGTGAGCATTCCGAATGCTTCAATCGCTTAGTCAATGCGTAGAGACATTGAGGCAAAGTATTTTTAGTATTTTTCATTGAAACATTGAGATCGCTAATCGACTTATACTCGTTTGCAGCGTTGTGCTGAAGCCCAATGATCCGTATCAAAACCGGCCACTGCCTTACGTGATTGGCACGCCGGAGTGGAAAGCGTCGAGTAAAGTTGGACTGGATTTGAGTAGTAGTGACTCCGAGGCGCCTGACGTTGACGAAGACTCGTCAGGCGAAGGGAACCACGAAATCCGCCAGAATGTAACAATACCCAACAATCGACGTGAATCGTTGCTGAGAGCATCGTTGTCCTCGTCTTCGAGCGAGTTGAGCGGTCGTAACGAGAGACCGAACGCCACCAAGGACTATAGCAGCGTCAGCCAGACGACTGACAAATTTCAGGCCCGTAGTCAAGACACACTCAACTCAGGCTCGGAAATCGCCACCCCCAGTGTCCTGGAGTCTCGAACGGAAAACTCGAGTAGAGGAGCACCCAGTTTCGCCGAGGAGCTGGCTAAGCGATTGGGAAACGTTTTGCCGGGCGATAGATCCAGTCGTGAAAGTCAGGAGGCCGATCAGTCGTCGATCAATCGATTGAAAGGTGCGGAAAGGATAAAGTCCATTAGTTCATTAGTTCATCGGTATCAACATAACTTCAAAATGGAACGAATGATAAAGGATCGGGCTAAAATTCTTGTACTAGAATTGGCTCCTCCGTTTTTCGGATTTTGGTTGTAACATCAGAAAAATATTAGTGCAAAACTTTGCGTGCTGACTATTCGCAATCACGGTTTTATTGAATGTAACGCGCGTACGTGACGAGCTCGAAATCCCGTGAATGTTTGTTGTATTCTATATTTCTCTAAATAAGTCGATTTGTTGATTGCATTTTCCAGATGATCTGTTGGCTCCTGACGACAATGACATGTTCGAGTCGAAGACGGAAAATTTATTCTCCGAGAGCAATAATCTGTTCGACGACGATGTATCCAACAGTTTGTGGAACAATAAACCATATCGGCCACCGATGAGTAATATCATACCGCCTAGTTTCGATGTTCCGCCGCCCATGCACACCGAAGGTGAGAGTTGCAATATTCTTATTATAAAACTGGATTAGAATGTTTGCAAGATCGAACATGTTTTCCTTATCTATCAGAATATTCACTGGACAATACTCTGCTTTTGATCGATTGGTAACTTCTATATTCAAAGGTTTGCAAATGTTCAAACGAAGGATTGAAAAGTTCTCATCTGCCGAACTATTTATTTTAATTCCTAGCGACAAAGTCGAAGTCAGCTTTCGACGATTTGTGCGGCGACCCGGAGTCAGACGACTCGGACAACATATTCGCCCCTAAGAGCACTACGAAGAGCGCGGCTTCAAAGTCAAGATCGGCGAGCGACGATAACCACGAAAGCAGCGATTCGAAGGAGAACAAATTTTTGAACGTCGCGCTCAGCGAAAACGCGGCCAATATGGCGACGAGCACACCGGAGATAAACGACAACGGTGGTTTGTTCGGTGACGAGAACGATTACGAGGATGACGACGTTTTGTTCGGAAACTCGGGGAAATCGCGCGGCAGAGCGACCGAGCGATCGCCCGAACTCTCTCGGACGACCAACAGGCCGGTATGCTCACTTTGGTGAACAAAGCTCGTTCTTTAGCGGAATGATCATCACTCTTGTACGAATGATGTTTTGGGGCGGCAAAAGTTACGCGTGACTTTTTTTTTCACCTGACAGACGGTACCAGGGCTATCCATTACGCAAGCGGACATTCTGTCATCGAATCTTGGCAGTCGATTGTTTCAACGTGTGCCACGGCAAGTTTCTACAGATTCATCGGACTTCGAGCCGTCTATGTCGAATCCAGACCCTCGCGTTGACGAGAGAATTGTGGTGGAAAGCGATAGCAGTGGGATTTCGATACGTCCCAATAACAGTACTACTGGCAATATTACCAACAATACTTTTGGCGTCGGGTAAGTATCTTTTGAATATATTGACCACAATGGTTGAGTACTTAGCTCTTAACATCCTCCGATACTTTTATATACCCGCTTGACGAGGAAGGCACGTTTTCCCACGATACGTGAAGATGATAAATGAAGAAATGTGTCGTTGCGACGATCGGTCGAAAATGGGGAGACGAAACTTTCTAAAAAAGTACTTAACTTTTGGTGAACTATTTCACGGGGGAAGTTAAAACATTTATTTTTTATTTGCTGTTACGTGTCGTCCGACTTTCAAATGTGATGGCCAAAACCTGTTTTTTAGTGTAGCCGATTTATATAATTGCTCCTCATGGTTTTTCCCTGCAATATCAAATATAAACAAATGTAAGTATGTTGAAATGAACTTTTTTATCTGTGTTGTTCATATTGAGCCTTATTAGAGTAAAACTCTTGAGAGTGAATATGTAATATCAGACACAAAAAAACAAACAAAACTCAAATTTGAAAATCAATAATATAAATCTCACATGTAAGGTAGAACCCTCGAATGAGGGCGCTTTTTATTAGGATCAAAAAAATTTATATGATATAATTTCGCACGTTACCTTTTGTTAAATTCTCAGACCTGAAAAACTGTCCTATTAATTGTATTTCATATTGTTACTGCAAATATTAGAGGTTTATTTTTATTTTTTTTGTATTGCTTACAAAGCTACAATTATAATAAAAAATGAATACATTGATCAAGTTTCGCCAATTAAGATTAAAAGAAGGTAGCATACTATTCTAATAATGTACTTTTGTTAACGTTGGAGTATTTCGGACATATTTATTTGGAGTATTTGGACTGAGAAGTGGAGTAGTACTTTGAAATGGGATGTAGCACTTTTTAAGTCATAATTAGATATGTAAGCAATATGCATGTATGAACGTTGTAAGTATTACTTATTATTATCTTTTTTAATTTTGGCATAGCGACCGCTATAACCCTTTTATGAAAAGGGTTAGCGCGTTGATTTTTCGGATGATAGGTTTTTGGATGATAGGCAGGGTGAGGCGGTTATTCTTGAAACATTGAAGATTGAAAATACACCCTATCTCACATCTAGGACATATATTTTGGATTTTCCATTTTCGGTTAATTTTCCTTCGGATTTTATTTCATGTCATATTTCTAACAAACCACTGACCAAACTTTAAAAAAAGGTTTTACGACCGACGGAATAATTTGAGAACTTACCTGTCTATGGAATTATCACTGGAAATAATACTATTTTTTGTATTTCTCATAGTAAAATACTTCACGTTATCGTTCCTCCAGTACATTGATGCCATAAAAAAAAGCAATCCTGACAGTATATAAAAGTGGGAGAAAAAAACATTCTTGGTAAAAGAAAAAATCGAAATGTCTAATTGAAATTTGAAAACGAAGTTATTATGCATATTTCTTACATTAGATTTGTAACGACCTTTTTCTTCTCATCAAAATGATTGAAGAAAATAATAATAAAAGGCTGAAAAGCTAACACGAGATTTAGCGGAAGTTCCAAGTCAGCGAAAACTCTAAACCGACATGATACTAATCGAGAGGGAAACGTGCGACGATCAGGGTAACTGCAGCCATCCAAACGTTGTGACTTGATTATGAAATCGGTTACGAACGGGATACCGTTCGTGTGCGTTTATCGTCGTAGCCAGCATTGAAAGAGATACACTCGTGGCCGTGGCACGTGTTTGTCGTGCGTTTGCTTTGCGACTCGCAGCGAGCAAAGACTCTAACAGATTACTCATACGAGCTTGGAGGAAGATTGCATCTATTCGTTTCTGACGCAGTGATTCGATTGCGGTCATCAGTGAAGCGTGGACTCTCGCAACGAAAAAGAGAACGCGCATAGTCGCGAGTGCATAACATACAGCGTCGCAAATTGACCGTAAGACTTTCCAATTTTCTTCACGTACTTGACTATCGAATTATATAATTGAAATGTTTCGTCTGGGAAAGTCTTACTGAAAAGTTTGCAATGAACTCTTCCTATTATTACTTGGAGGATCCTTCCGTTCCAAGAGGAGGAAATCGAATTGAAGAAAAACAGAAGAAAACAACCGGTTTATCTCGTAGTCGAAAAGCTTCGAGTCGCTGAATGATTTGAAGCTATCCTTCACCCTCGTGTTAGATTGGAAAGTTCGAGTTTTGAGAAACGATCAAAACACGATTAATAAATTGTTGTTCATTGACAAATATTCAACGCTGTATCAGCAGGGAGTAATACCGGTTCGGACTCGCATAATTGTGTTCCATCAAAGCTTCACCAATGTCGAGCCTACATGAAAGTCACTCAGTCGGTAACAATCCAGATGCACGTTTTTGTCACTCGTCTCAGAGAAAAGCCAAAAGCAGATCGTCACCTATCTCGCTTGTACAAGATTCGTGCTCAAATCTTTCGCTTCGCCTTAACGGCAGCGATGTTGATCTCGGCTCGATCAATTTGGTCAAACCGTTGCAATATTTTTAACGGTGACGTCTCAACCTTGCGTGAACTTTCGAAAATCTTGAAAATGCTAATGAATCTCCATAGTAGAATCTATCAATGACGCATCCGATTTCCGAGACGCGTTGTTGCCGCGTGAATTCTTCGGTGACGTGATGTGTTGCGTGAGGACAAAACAAAGAATAATAATAACAAAAATATGCGCATCGACGCAACACAAGCGGAATATCCGAGACGTAAATTGTTTATTTGATAGCGCTGGTATTTGATTTCGGTCCGGCTGTACTGAGCGTTTGTAGATTCGGGTCAATATCTCTCCGTTTGGGGACATTCATGGTCAGGTGAGCACGACTTCTTTCCTTCCAGTCGAGACTTACATACCCGATACCAACCAATTAGAAATACTACGAGCCTTTCACTTGGCTCGCATTTAATGTTCCTGCGCTTAGAATCGATATAGGCTCGATCGAGAGGAAAGTATGTCCAGTATAGTTAACGTTATGATCAGTGACCACGATCGCCCCGGTACCAACAAACGCTCCTGATGTCCGCAGTGAGTTTCATTTATTTTTCACCGGCATCGCAAGGGTCCCGCTTCGATTAATTATTCAATCATTCTCGCCTTTCATATTTTATTCCTTCTACTCGATCCATATCGCTTGGCGAATTTTGATTAGATATACGTAAAACCAAACAATACATGGTTATCTAATTTCCAATCGCCAGTAAGCCCAACTTCTATAGGATCGAATTATTTTCTCCAGAAACTTCGCGCAAATATTAATTTTCCGAGTTGCGCAGTATTTTCTATTTCACTGTTTGACGGAAATTTGAATACATCCGTGACCGGAAACCGCATCTCTTCGAATCCTACGAGACTTTTCTGTGGTCAGTTCTGAAAAATTAACATCTACGTGGAGAATAGAAAAACCAATAAAAAAGACAATCGTGTTTAGGAGCAGCTAGTCAGTTTCGAACCAGTAAGGAAGTGAAAAAAAACATACAAGGCGAATCCGAGATTAATTGATTTAATTGATAGATTAATTCACAGGAATTTACTACACTATTATATCAATTATATTGATAAGTATTATTAACTATTTCGTATTAATTTAATTAATAGTTATCAATATATTAGTAATAGTAATATGTTGTGTAACTGTAAAACTGTAAAACTTTCATTGCTATGAAAGTCAACAGTTTTGAGTGGTTCAGAGGTTTTTTTTGATGGATGTAAACTATAAAAATCACTGAAAAATTGTAACGTTATCTCCTCTTTGCAGAAAACAAATATGGGATTCTATTAACAAAAAAAGTTTTCGTATAACGTCAAAAATGAAAGAGTAAAAAGTTGGCAAAAAAATGGTTGCATTTCATAATTTAAGACAACCATCTGCAACGGTGCTATGAAAACTAATCAAAATTGAGGAGTCATTTTTTAACGAGTGAATGGAACGAGTCAAAGTTTAGCATCCTTCCTAGATTTTCGCCTCACATAATCATAATTTCAATCGCTGTTGATAAACAGTCAACCGACCAGGGACCCACGCGCGTCGTCTGAATAACCTTGAATCGCAAAGCTTATCGTTCGTCGGCGAGACAATGTCGCGTAGGGGTAGAACTTTATATCACGCGCAATTCAAAAAGATACCATCTGTTCTTATAGCATATTTTGTTTTCGTCGTTGTTATTTCAGAGTGGACTTTCAGCCGCAGTCGGAGTCGACGCGTTTGAAATCGGAGGAAATATATCGGGAGCGATATCCGAGCGACAGCTTGTACGAGGGTAGAACGCGTCAACAATTGAGCGCGGACAATTCGAGTTTGGGAGTGAACGAGGCACGGGTCGTAACGGGTACTCTGGACCTCGGAAGGGACGAAGATTTTGACGTTGATGACGTTTTCGGACCACCGCCGTTGCCCAAACACAACGATTCCAAATCCAAGTCGAACGACGATCTATTTTCGAACAGCAGTTCCGAGTCCCGTTCGCACAAGAGCTTCGACCGACTGTCGGTCGCCAGTGAGTCGCAGTACGACGTGAAAATTGCGTCCGAGCGTGGCACCGGTGGTGGTGGAGGAGGATTGTTCGACGAGGACGTCGATATATTCGGCAACTCGGACGTCCCGGAGATCGACATATTCGGTGAGGCTTTCAGATCCGCGCCATCGAATTTCGCGTCTCGCGATACGAGCGAGCGTCCAACCGCGAGAGTTCAATCCGAGTCAGGTGTCGCCCCAAAAATCAACGAGAATCCGAGATCCTCGTTCGTCTCAACCGGGGCCCCGGAATTACCACCAGTCAAGAGTACACCGAGTATTTTCGACGACAGCGAAGAGGACGACAGCGACGATTTGTTCGGCGAGAATTTTCGCAAGAGCGAACGTCCAGTCGGCAAAGCGATGTTGGATAACGCGGACGATGATATTTTTGCGATTAAACCGAGCGCTAACGCGAGCGTACTCGACGAGACGAAAAAAGATTCGGCGAGTCTGTTGGCGGGCGAGAGCGTTGCCCAGGGGACTACTGCGAATGCGCGAGAAAACGGCGCTTCGATGCTTGCGCGGAACGACAAAGCGTCGAACCGCGAGAAAACTTTGCCAAATTATTCGAGTCCCGGTCTCTTCGATAATCTCGACGAGCGCGACGATGTAGGCTTGTTTTCCTCTGACGTTTCTCGGAGCGCGCCAACAAAATCTAAAAAGTCGTCCGACGAGGATGACGCGTGGGAGGAACCATCTAAAAAGGAAAAATCGGAGGACTCGAAAAAGGAGCCCGTCGCTGAATTCGATAATACGGAAACACATTTGACAACGTCGCATACGGAAACACCGGAAACAACGTCGGGGAAAGATGATACGAGGCTCGTGACGAGTTTACTCGACGATGAGAACTACTCGGACATCTCGAGCACTGACGGCGCTAAGATATCAAAGAGTCGTGAACTATCGGATGCCAGCGTCGAAAATACAAAGAGAGATCCGCCGAGAACGCTCAGCATACGTTTACCAACCTCTGATGATGCATCTCACGCACCACCCCGTCGCGCCGTCGTCTCTAGCAAAATTAAGAAGCTTCAAGGTAAAATGGGCGATCTGAAGATTCTCTCGCCGACCGATACACCACCGATGTGGCGCAAATCCGAGGAGAAGACCGACTCCGAAGCTGATAGAACTGAGAGCAGAGACTCGGAGGACGGTGGCATCGTGAGTGTGCCGAGCACACTGTCGCCTACTACGATCAGCAGAAACGAGGATGTCGATACGCTCCCGGAAGCAAAGAGGGAACCAGGACCCGGCTCCCCTATCGAAGATTCTGCCAATTCGGAAAGCGCGGTGAGCTTCGATCTTCCGGCTCAGGTCGAAGTTCTGGCGGTCACAGCGTCGAAGGTAATTCATCCCCAGAGTATTGTAAACGCTACCTTTGGTTTTACGTCTTTCAAGTTTGTATGATTCGCGAGTTTGCAACCGATCTTTTTTCTTCATTTTTATCAATTTGTTACTGGAATTAGTCAAAGGATGTTTTCTTTCGTATTTTGAGACTCCGAAATTTTTATAGAATTCACTTTTATAGAATTCAATTTCTAATATTTATGAATTCTGTAATTTCCCTTGCAGAATTTATTTTCAAAAAATTCAATGATACATTTTCCAGTTGTGATATATTTTTTACTAAAAACATTCTGGCACGCATAGTTAGCAGATACGAGGATGTTCAATCGAATTCAAATGTACTAATCATTAACTAATAATACAACAATGGCAGTGGCGCGATAGGTGTACGGTATCGGAAGTAGCACTTTGGTTTTTCGTGAAACTGGAAACAACGAAGGCGCGAATGTGAAGTCCAAGCAATAGCGTGGCGAAATTCCCAACATCTTCAATTCTCAACGCAACTCTGGAATTATCCAAGTCTACAAAGTCAACCACGCTCAACCGTTCCCAAAATGTCCTTGATTCCAGCAAGATAAAGAATTCATTATTTCGTAATATTTTTCAGAGTCGCGCGAGAATCCAGGCAAAGAGAAGACCGCAGAGTAGGCACGCCCGGCAATCGGCGTTGCGACGAAGCGGCATTGATTTCGACAGGGTGGACAGTGGTTCAACAGAGGCCGTCGATTCAGACCGGAGTGACAGCACGTTCTCTGGTATATCGGACAACGTGCAGCCAACGGTGACGGACACCGGAGAATCGGGTGATTCCTCGGGTCGTCTCGACGGAAGAGAAATCGAGGTTGGCAAGCGATCGAGCGAGAAGATCGTCGAGGCTGGTGGTATTTCGCTCGCGTCGGAGGATCGATCGGAGTTGAGTATGAGTAAGGCCAGTAACTCCTTGAGCTTGAACAAGCATACGCTTCTCTCACCGTCGACCGACGAAGAAGATCTCTTCGACGTGCCGCCCGATTTGCCGGAAGATCCACCCAGAGAGGATACTCTGTTCGGCAGGGCGCCGATCCTCTCGCCAATCGATCGATTGCACGCTTCGAGGAATAAGGAGATCGGAAAGCTCCCCGAAGATCGGGAAGCACTCTCAAGTGTGGCGCGTGACGAGAAGTCCCTCGCGGAAAGTTCGCGGTTGGAGAAGAGTTCGGAAGCGACAACGACGGCGAGGAAAGCAACGAAAACGAAAGAGGAACCGACCGATCCTCTGCGCGACAGCAGTCACGATCCCCTCAAAGATCCCAGTCAACTGTTCGCTTTCGTAACGAAAACACCGTCTCCGGAGAAAGGACAGAACGTGCTCTTCAAGGAGGACGCGAGTTTGTTCACTCACTTGGCGAGAAAGGCTAGCGAGGAGGCGCGCTCGGCATCGCGAAAGCCCGTCCTCGATCTCTTCGCGGACGACACAGGTGGCGATCTCTTCACCGAGTCACTGGCAAAGTCCTCCAAAAAATCCATCAGAGCTGCCAAGAATGATAGTCTCTTTGACGACGTTGACAGCGCCGAGGAGGACTTCGCTAGTGATCTCTTCGGCAGTCGAGACAAAACCGGGCGGGACAAGATCGATCGATCGATCACGAGCAGAGGCAGCTCCGAAATCGTCCGCGAAGATCTCTTCGTCGAAGCGTCCAATAAAAGGATCTCACCCGAGCCGGATAACCTTTCCGACAATGTACCACCTCCTGGAAGTGATAAAGCCTCCACCGAGGCAACGAGGATCAGAGACATTTTCGATGATCAGTCGAGCGGCGAGGAGGATCTCTTCGCGAAGAGCCGGGTCATCGGATCCGGTAAAAACTCTGGTGCTACCGGCTCGCTTTTTTCTAGCGCTCCTGACGACGAAGACAACGACGATATATTTGGCACGAGAGCAACAGCCAGGAAACCTCGAAAGCCAGAAGTTACAGAAAATCGCACGAGCGTGAAAAAAACCGTTACGAGAGACTTGAAAAAGACTGCGGAGACGATCGTTCAAGATCCCCTCAGTATGCTCCAAGACGATTGATCCTGGATAGCCCCGATTATTAAACCAATGAAACCCAAACAAATGCGCACCTAACACGTGCGACCTATACATGAACATATATATTTTTCTATTCACGTTGATTTGCAATATCGTGAAGCGTCGTACGAGCGCTCCCTTTTTTCGCACGCTCGAATGAAATTCTGAGACTTTCCTGTCGGAAACTGGTAATCGCACGAATTAAACAGCGTTAGAAACGCGCGGGAGGCTATTTCCAAAATATTCGACCGAAAATAATCATTATCGTAGAGAGTACTCTTCACGAACCATTTGAAACGCGTATGTACATTTAATTCTTGTTTTTCGTCACTCGTTCGACGATCTCGAGGCTGAATGAATTATCGCCTTCGAACACACGTGTGACAAACTGTATTCGCGTTAATTAGGGAATCGCCAGAGAACTCGATAAAATACTAGAATATCAATACTCTGCATTATGCAAATGTGTATCAAGCAACATGTGGTGAACAAAAAACTACCAACCTCTTCGAATAAGGGTGACGAATGTCCGAAAATATCTAAGCATTACGTGTCAACTTGGATCTTCCGGATTCAAGTTTTGGCGACAGCTCTCTCGATCGTTTTTTTTTTTTTTTTCATTATGTACACATCGAAATTTTATAGTTAAAATACAACGAGAGTTCAAATTGTTTTTCTACCGCTTGTATGGTTTTGTTTCGATGATTCACCGTACGACAATTTCTCAAATGTTTTTTTATCGCTACTAGGGATCCTGCGCTTGATCTACAAAAAAGTATGTAGGTTACGATAAAAATAAATATATGAAAAAATAATAATAATAACCTTCGTTGTGCCACGTTTATGCTATTTGCAACGATCTGCAACTTTACGAGTGTTTCAATTCGCGTTACTTAACGAGTAATCGATATTATCAAATTCACTCAAAGATTCCCGAGCGTTCATTCAAAATTCTTTTTTGGTTTCACATTGATATATCTGTATAAGTGACTGCTGTATGAAAAAGTCTGGTTGTGGCTGGTAATTCATTTCTTGAAACAACTCTAATTTGCATATCCATAACGATATTGAGAATTGAAAAAAAGAAAACTTTTAATGTTGCAAGTGTTTGACTAATGATCGATCGGAGTTGATGTTCAACCAGTTGATGAGGTGGCAAAGTTGCAGGGTAATGGGTGCATTTTTCGCTAGAATCGAATAGGAGGAAAAAAAAGGTTGAATGCGGGCGTCAGTAATTTTTCTCCCACGATTCCAGCGGAATTGCAGAAGACGAATTAGTTTTCCAGAATCCAGCATGTTCTTATTTTACAACCGGTTGTTCGAAGGGATGACACTGCATTTTTTTTTGGCATACCCTGAAGCGCATGACCGAAGGTGCGCGGCTAAAAATACATGGTACACTTATTGTTCCGTTTGAACTTCGACGTTGCCAGGGATGTTACCGATTACGTATAATACCGATAGCGATGCCGAATAAAATTGCGAAGAGAAACCTCGCTCGACTAATCAACAATGTTGGTGCGACGGCGAATTCATTTTTGATGATTTGATTAAGACTCCGTCACGATTTGCAATGGAAATAACACTGGAGTTTGCACACGCGTATGTCAAACGCACAATTCGGGGGAACAGGTGAGGCATTTCGCGCCGCCACCTTTCCACCCCGATAACACACCAATCTTTCAGACGTCAGAATATGCGCTCGCGTTAATGAAAACCGAGCTGGATCGTACGTGCATTGAACGACTTAACGTTTTTCCCGAACGTGGGTTCCGGTGGCTCCAAGAAGAATTCGCCGGTTTTAAAGTTCCTAATCTTCAGAAAAGTCAATCGTTTGCTTCGTTAATGTTGAAACTTGCAATCGAGTTAAGTTTCGATTCTTTTGAGCTTTTCGCCGTTGTAAAATCGTTAATTTACAGTGCGATGAAAGGAAATCACGATGTTAATATAAAGTATTTTTTATTGATTCATTTCGGACACAGGTTTTTCCCCCTTTGACGTTCTGCTCAACTTACCTTACCCTACTCCGTTCTATCTTCCACTCCACAATCGCCCTCCCTCCCACCTTGCTGCTGCAAATGAATTCCCCCTGTGTACTGAACTTATCATGACGGATCTGTTGTAGGAATAGGGAAACTGCGGAAAGCTTGTATCATTAAAGTCGATCTCAAATACGCCCCCTCTCCTTACAAATCTAGTTGTATTTTGTTAAGAAATAATCGTGACTAGGACTCGAAACCGTAAACTTCTGATCTACTGGTTCAGTGGCAAACAGGCTAACCACCAGACCCGTGTTTCATCAATTTAAAGGATTTATTATTTAACACTTTAAAAAAACGTTTCGAAGAATCTCTTTGGAAATGTTTTCAAAATTCGTTCTGGAAACCTCAATGATTCGTAATGACCGTTCTTAACGTTTCGAATACAATAGGTATTCGAGGAGGTTCGGATCTTCCCTGAAGAATATCCAATAAAGCACAATTCCGTGTGTGAAATAATTTGACCTGAATTGTTTTTGAAAAACAATCAAACGGTTTACCGAAGTTCTATACAATTGGCTGCGTCCATTGGAGATAAAAGCTCCAGCTCGGTTAATCATGAATCAAAAGTTACTGCAATAACCGAATTTGAAGATTATATTTCTACCAATTTCTAGCAAATGTCTACCGATCGGCATGATCGTTTTTTTACACCAAGCATTAGATTGTTTGTCTAGATATAAAATGATTATAGAAGCCTTTTTCGGCGTACGAAAATCCCCATGGAAATTGGCCGTGACCCGTAACGAGTTTAGTAAATTTAGTTTGGTTTCTTTGCGTACCCGCAGTGCGTAACGATACGGAATCGTTTTCCTAACGAACTTGGATCATTAATAAACACAAACAGCGAAAGTTACAATCATCGATAGGTGAGGTTCGACGTGACCCCCCGGCTGTGAGTTCCATTATCGCATGGGAATATGCACCTTTTATTCGAACAATGTTTTTTTTCTGCTTGTCAAATAGCCTCGCGCACACACACACGGACACACGCGCGGCTGGAGCGTAGCCGCGTTTGACGCGCGTATGCGTAAACACGGACGTGTCGCTTATTGACACGTGCGGAAGAGTTCGTTCTTTGAATCAGCATTTCCGCATCGGGTTTACCCGTTGAAAGTACATTAAATGCTTGCGTCAAGAAAACATCGACGCGACGGCGATTCAGCGTTAGAACGAAAATCAAATCAATAATTCATGCGTTATTCAATGGATTCCATAACGGTCGAACGTTTAATGAGTCGCATATTGCATTTTCCATAATTTCTACATACATGCATTGCACAAAGTGAATTTTCTCGAAAATAGTGGTCTCTGGTTCATATAGTGCGTGGGAACAATATTCCGCCCGAAGATCGTCGAGACAAAAAAGGATAAATCAATTGTCGTCTAGCAAGCATAATCATAGTTTTTTTTTATAGTCCATCTCTATCTACCGACCACCTGTTCGGTTTTACTCCAACTATAATTGTCCAGCGAGTCTTATAAAACGGACAGTCGACGTTTGGTTTCAGTGATGTCGGACCGAAGTAGCGTTAGGCCAATATTTCTTTGTGCGACCGTTCGTTGTCGCTCTGATTCGATCGATTCAAGTTTTGATTATGTCTGTAGTATCAGCTCGAATGTTCAACAATTTATGTGAGATCCCGTGCAATTTCGACGGTGTGCTGTTCTTGAAAGAAGTGGACACGGGTGTCCGGAAGATTGTCGAAGAAACTAGTGATAGTGCAGTAACGAGTGCGCGGCGAAATCACGTGTAACTGCGAAGGCATATAATGGAGAAATTTATAAAAACACGACGAAAGCGTAAAAAACTGCAAAGGCGTATAACGGAGAAGTTTATAAAACCAATCTTCGCCGAGTCAGAAACACGTAAACTGAAAAACAGGACAAGTTGTGAAAGGGAGTTACCGGAAGCGCGGCTGATAAAAATGTCGAAGAGGTAAACTCCAAGAACGGTTACGACAGAAAATCAAGATTTTTGAAAGATAATGGAGCTTGAATCGCGCGTGAAACAACTAACCTGATTTTACCCTATGTGGCTGATGTTCCCAAATCGCAGGCGCTTTTGTCGCGCTGGTTGGTTCAAATCTTAAGTGAACCGGTTGACAACCTCGTACAAAGAATATACATACGGAATAGGAATGAGCATCGGGTCTATATGAAGAAATGGCTTGAGTTTAATGACACGCATGGTAGGGCAGGAGGATTCGTAAGCTAATGATAATGATGCAAATTTCGATCGCATCGTTGCGTAACAATTCGGGGGTAATGGTTTGGTTACGTTTAGTGAAAAACTTAATCGGTCTACGCAGCCGTAAGCAAGAACGTTGATTGAACGAGCGATGTATAAAGGAAGATCCCGAGTATGTTCGCGCTATTCGAACCTCGGACCGGGTCTTCACTTCCTGCTCTCCTGGCCCGCGCCGCACTCGGTTTATCTGCGACAGTCGCGCTAAGGCCGTCGCAGACTTCGCCTCCGTTGACGGCACAGAGCCAATTTCTTTTGTTTTTTTTTTTTAAGTTCGTTGCTTTCGAGCTTTCCTCTTCCTATAACCTCCTACGATCAATTGTGCATCGACATAACAATCACCAGGTAAACTTGTGATTACAACCGAGTTAATTATTCAAATAAATAAAAGTTTGCTCAAAAATCTTTACGTTTATTGTTTTGCATTTTTTCTTTTCATTCGACGATCCTTTGATTTATTTCACTCACGAACGCAAAAATTCAGGATGACAACTCGAAACGGCAAGGCTTATCTGACCGACATGCTGGAGTGGACGGATGAATCAAGCAACGAAAAGATATTGCAGGAGCAAAGCGAAATTGTCAAGTTTTACACCGGCTGCAATGTACTCATTACCGGCGGCTCCGGTTTCATGGGCAAACTTCTAGTGGAGAAATTGCTGAGGTAAGCGACAGCGATAAACAATACGTCGGAATTTAACTGTCGTTGCGTGAACGAAGCGAAAATAGTTTTTCTATTAAATAAATCCGAAATAAATCTATCGGAATACGTAGTGATTTTTCGCTAAATAGAAAATTTAATTCTTCGGGTATTTAACAAAATGGTATTTTCTGATGACTTCAAACGTTAAGCAAATATTCAAGGAATCAACTTCCGCGTGCGTCGAAGATTCTTTTTTCTATTTTCGAAATTTTTGTTTCCTTCTTCTTTTGTCCCTCTTTGATTCTCTTTCTCTTCGTCTGTTTCAACATCCGTCAGGTATGCCTAGAAAAATCAATGCTTGGTTGGCAACTTGGAACTTGGTATTTTTAAATATTTATCGATTCATTTGATGGTTCATGGTTATGTATCTCCTTGATAAGAAAGGCACACTCTGTTGAGCTTACGTTAAACTCCCGGAAATCACCCCTCGACAATACATTGGTCAAAGCTATTAGCATAAACCGAAATGCGTACATTTTTAATCGTTGAGCGTTGTTCAAACGAATACACTTTGCACGTGCGCGTAGTGGGGACGCAGTGAGCGACCCGCGACAATGAAAATTAAATCCTCGCGATACAATTGGAGCCGATGATCTCTCACGAATTATTTCAAGTCTCAAAACAAAACCTTTTACGCGATTTTTAACAATTCCACATTGAACAAAAAATTACAAATATAATTGTGAAGCCTTGTTTGTTGTTATTTTCATCAGATGATTGTTTTTTTTCCCTATTTATTCAAAGATGAATGATTTATTGTCATGTTAATTCTTAACTCCGTAGTTTGCTAATAATGATCGAAGCGCTGATGGGTCAGAAAAATTCGCAACGGTTTTTATAAATTGAAATTATAGCTTTACAAAGTGTAATAATTTTTTAAATGTGAAAAATATGGGTTGTCATATTTCAAGTTCATATTTCTTTTTATATCGAATTTTTTGGTTTACATTTTTATAAAAAGCACAACTAAGATCTTAAAGAGACGATATAAAATTTATTAGAAATACTTTTGGATACCGAAGTGATCGTGCAAATCAGCACAAGTATTGTAGTTGCAAAAAGGGGTATCAAAATGTAAAACATAACCTTCGATTAAAATTGATTTTGTATTCGGGAAGTTATATAAGCCCTTCATCGTGCAAGTTTCGATTCTTTATCGTTCTTATCAGGTTTCCTTTTTTCGTTCATCAGACGTACGTTCCAGGGCTCTGGCAGTAATCAGACATCAGTGAAAATAAGTTAATACGTAAAGCACAGATATACAAATTTCGTAAATTTAAAAATTAAAAATTCTCTGTGCAATTGTGCCTCGAAATGTACTGAATAATTGGAACAATAAATTAGCTCTATTTTTGTATATTGGTAACAACTGAAACTTTTAAGAAAATGTCTCTCGAAGCACTGTCAATGTCGACAAACCACCGCGTTATGTCTTTTCGAAAAATCACAAAAACGATACGTACAACGTGAAAGTAAGTGAAAATTCATTACAAAATTTTGTTGTTATATCATTAAGGGAATAAAAAAGTTTCGCTGTCCAGTGATATAATGCAGAATGGATTGATCATTTTTTTTAACTACAAAATTCCTTCTCTTCCGACAGGTCGTGTCCGGGCATTAAAAAAATGTATCTGCTTATGAGAGCGAAGAAGGGCAAGTCTTCAGAGGAGCGTTACAAAGAACATTTCGAGGATATTGTGAGTCTCACGGATACATCAAGATGATCATCCATATTCTTCTTAAAAAAACGTTTCTTAAAAAGCTTCTCAAAAGACACAATTTTCTTAAAAATGATCCCGCTTAAATATAATAAAAAGGGCGTAGAAAACGGAGAGTCAAATAAGCCAATAAATACAATAATATTGAGTTCTTAGCATTGGTGAAGAGAATATACTAATTGGTAAAGAGCCAGTCTTGAAAAAAAAATCGTAACATTATACGACCCTCAACGCGATGTAAAAAATTAATTACACCGATCGTTTACCTTCGCCTCGAGACGTAGTATCACGTTTCGAAATTCATCGCGGGTTCGACAGACCTTGCCGGAAATGAGTTTTCATGGTGTGGTCGGACAACTTTCGATACAATGACGACTTGTCATTCAATTATCACGAATATAAAACATCGATTTATCGAGCGGTTCTTGGCTTGATGAATGATCATGTCCATTATATCAATATTAATTCCTTTGATACATAAATGCGTTTTGTATCAATATCAACTTCCTTAATTAATGAAATAAGGATATTCGTTCCGGGCAATTTATAATAATTAAATAATATATCATATTCATTTGAATAATTTATATCGCACATAAATTATTCAAATAAATCGACAACGCGAGTGGAGTGAAGTGCAAGTCGAGATAATGGAAATATCGGCAGCTTTACCGCAGATTGAAACGAGAGCACCCCAATTTTCTGAACAAAGTTGTGATGATCGAGGGCCAAATGGAGGAAAACGGTCTCGGCCTTACGCCGGAAAATCGTGAATTACTTCTGACCTCCGACATTGTTTTTCACGGAGCCGCGACTGTGCGATTCGATGAGACTCTTCGTTTTGCCGTGGACGTTAACGTTCGCGGTACCCGAGAGATGTTCAAGCTCGCCAGGGACATGCCGAATCTCAAGGTCATTATAAAAACAAACAAAAGAATTATTATTATCATTTAATATCCCAGTTTGCGTCAATGGAACGCGATGAAAATCATTTTTGTGTCTCAATGTTTTCACCTGTTTTCAATCTCGTACAAATTGTCTCTAGTTGAAGGGTTATTATGAGTCCAAAAATAAGACCATAGTTCCGAATATTTTTCGTAGCTTAAATGCAATTCAATAAAACTGTAAAAAAATATTTTATTTGGTACAAAGATTGCTGATTTATTGACAATGAATTACAGCAATCCTTGAACATTTACCCGAGCCTGTACAACGGAAAAAAAAAATTTGCGATTCGATAATCGAAGAATTTTTCCGATGCGTTTCACAAGTGCGCGCGTCGACGTTCTGAAATAATTCATTTTCACGATATTCTTTTATTCGACTTTGAAACAGGCTTTCGTGCATATAGGCACGGCTTTCTCTCAATGCGTGGCGAAAGTGATCGAGGAGAAGTTTTACGAGCCACCATTCGACGCGGACAAACTCTTAACTTTGGTCGATATACTCGACGACGAAAAATTGAAGCGGCTCACTCCATCGTTAGTTGCCCCTTTATATTCGCTCTCGTTACTCGAGCTCTCGCTTCTTCCAATTCTTCAACTTAACAATTGTGTTTTTCGTTAATTATGACGCGCTCCAGGATAATAGGAGATTGGCCGAACACTTATGCGTTTACGAAAGCGGTGGCGGAGGAGATAGTGCGAAGATACAGCGTCGGAATCCCAACGTGTATCGTAAGACCGTCCATTATGATCGCAACTGACCGCGAGCCGATAGCCGCTTGGATAAACAATCTTTACGGACCTACGGGTGTCGTGGTGGGTGCCGGCGCTGGTTTGCTGAGAACTCTTCACTGCGAAACAAATAATATTGCAGATATCATACCCGCTGATTACGTTATCAACAATATCATTGCGGCAGCTTGGGGCATCACGATTGACCGGTACGTTATTGAATTTTCGATTAAGCTCATTCGGATCGGTCGTTCATTTTTTTTCTTCGCTCTTTTTACGATCACTCGATCCGTATTTTAAAAATCGGGATTATCGATTACATATCACGATTAAGGGAATCAGAAACACGTTCCTAGCCACATCGAAATTTTAAAGTCCAATTTCTCCCATACTATTCATCCGCTTGAAATTCAGTTAAACGATTTTCTCACTGGCGGCGCAGCGGCTCGCATTTTCCATGTTTACCGACTGCGCTTGCAACCTTCCGAAGATTCAATATATTTTTTTAACTTGGCACTCGTCACTTGTTTACTGCGCTAATTCGTAACCTCCATCGCTACGATACCGTAAGCTACAGCAGGGAAAAATGTCAAAAAAATATTCTAGATAAGTTTTTTGCATTTCCCCAGTCTAATTTTGCACTTTCGGCAAAAATTCGGGCATATTCGTAATCAGCAGACAATTTCCGATCAAATAGACCCTTTTAAGAGTTTAAAAACGGAAAAAAAATTTTTTCGACCTCCCAGGCCCATTTTGCCGGAATCTCAAAAATCACGATA
>JAPYZI010000469.1:0-51402 GCA_030523105.1 Ophioninae sp. A BG-2022a
ATATGCGGTTATCCTAATCGGCTGTAAAACGCGCACGCTTCAATCGATGCGACGATTTACCGCTCATAAAAGCTTCCCGCAAACTTTTTACGCGCAAGTACACAAACGAACCACATTTCCATTCGCGTACGAGGTTTGTTCGAAAAATAAGGTGACTTTTCAAATTACGCGGGCTACGTTAGTTCGATTTTCGATTTTTTTTTTTTTTTGGTGTTACGTTGGTACACTTGTCCCCAACGTAACAACCGTTTCGCTATCGAAAACGATAACGCATCTGCTCACGCATCGTTGCTTCTTCGTGATGTTTTTGGCGAAAAAGAACAAGACCGTATTATATCAGTGGGGGATTACTTCGAAGAGGATGAAATAGATATTGATGAATAAATACATATTTTTCGAGAAAAATAAAAGGTAACTTTATTTTTTGAGCAAAACTTCAGAAAATTACGTGATAAATGTAACGGGCATTTTAAAAAGTTTTTAATGCAGTTAAACACTTTTTAAAATGTTTTTAAATGTTACAAACACTTTTTTAAATGTTTTTAAATGTTTCGAACACTTTTTAGAATGTGTGGGCATTTTAAAAAGTGTTTAATGCGCTTTGGACGCAAAAGTGACAAAGTTTGTTCGCAGTTCGGTGTCGTGAGACTCATTTTATGTTTTGTGAATAACTAGGAGAACAGTCAATCAAGCGGGGAAGGAATGGCCTTGGTAAATTAGCGGATCCGCGTAAATTGTTGATGATATTTTTTTCCAGGCGACTTCATCGCGTCAGTATGATACTTTACGTAAGCTCGAAGCATAAAAAATGCAGTTTTTATTGTCGCACTAGAATGATAATTAATGTTTTATTTTTCTACATAATCTTCATCGTTGAAAATCGTCGACTGCTAATTTGGGCTATAAACTGGTGCATTCAAAAATTAGTATAATTTGTGCTTTGAAAAAAATGTATCGACGCTTGGCGATTTAAACTTTCACGATTCTACCAATTTTTAGAATTTCAACAAAATATTCATCGAAAATTGGATACAATTTTTTTTCTGCACCATTCGTTCTCGGTCACCAGTAAATCAAGCAGAAAAGATCGATTGCCTCATAAATAGCCAACTCTTCGGCATCGTCATTTGTTTTCGTTTCTTTTTTTTCGTTGCTCTTTTCCGGTTTCAGCTCGAACTCGGCTGAGTGAATATTTTCAATTAGGAAGTTTCGAAACATGCTCCCCGAGGAGGTAAACGCATTTTTAGCCATTCGACCCCTCCATCTTCTGGTTGTTGTTTCACATAATTTTTTATCTCTTTTTTCGTGCCGTTTTCAACGACAGTCGGTTGCTTCGAAACCCGAGACGAGCTGCTCGGTCTATGTTTCCAATTTCGCGTTCAGGCTTTCGCAATAATTCGAAAAACGTTGAAAAATTGTTAGCTAAAAAAACTTTTATTGACGATGTCCCCCAAAAAAAGAAAAATAGATTTTATTGCTGTTACAAAAAAAAAAAGAAAGTTTCTATTACGAAACATCTCGGCCTTCGTTTTGCTTTTCGAACGAAAATTCGTATCGTCTTTCCTTTCGAAGATTTGTCCATTGGCTGTATAAATGAATATCAATCGCCAGTTATAAAATGGAAAGGGCAAAACATCTCTTATAATCCGACGATATTTTTTAGAAGGTTTTTATATTTCATTAGTGATTGGCGTTCACGCGAGAAATAAAATTCCGAAGAATTTTTCGTTTCTTCGTAGAGAAAACCCGAAATAAAGCGAATCGCTTTACGAGTCAATTTCTTCACGTTCCGTTCGTGTCACGTGAACAAGAAAATAGAAAAGAATTAAAAAAAAGTGAAAGCAATATCGTCTGTGTTTTCCGTTCGACGAGTCACGTGTATGTATCCTCAACGCTATAACGCGAAGCGCATGCGCCGGATTTCACGCCGAAAACACATGCGCCGGATTTCACGGCTCATCGGTGTATCTTTTCGATTCATCAGGATACAAGCATTAATCGTCCACGACTCCAGCCGAAGACCTCGTCCTACACGCGCGCGCGTTCATTCAATTTCGTACGCGAGTCATATTTACGCCAGTTAAATTTAGTATACGCTATTTTATTGGCTCAACGCCAATTTTAGCGAGTATTTCAGGTATACCAGTCTCTCGATCACGCGCGGACAATGTATTCTTGTTTACTGACATCGTTCGACCATGGGCGACGCTGGCGCCATCTGGCGGAAGAATTTCCAAGCGGAATTGCAGTTCCACGATTATCGACGATTCTGGATTGAAATCCTTGATCGAATCAGTTGAAAAAAGAGTTTTCTACATGACACTTTTATTGAGCGTCATAATTATGTGGGTCCCTAATACTTCAATGTATTATTCAATTCATATTCCATTATGGATTGGAATAATCTAATATGGATTATAATCATTTTTATTGAAATTCAAAATTTGTAACTGAAACATTTTTAATTCACATTTTTTAAATTTTCTTTGTGTTCACAGGTATCACCGGACTCTTTTACCTCGTTTTCTTCAGCGGCCTAGCTGTTCTTTGCGCCTTGTGCTACCAAGGGCTTATGGCTTCGCTGAGTTTAGAGAAGCCCAGATGGACGTTAGACAGTAGTTTAATAGGAACAAATCCGGGTAAGTGTAATCACGAAATCATTCTCACGAGTACCGCGAATCAAGTAATCTCATATCCTGGACGCATAATTGATGCATCCTCGGAAAAAATATGTAGATCGTTCAGTCGTTATATTTGGTCGAATCTAGTGGAATTATCTTTGCGTTGGACCCCGATGTAAAGGGCGAAACGCACGATCAAGCACAAATCTCGTTTCGGCCACTTCAATGGCACGGTCTTGGTTGTACGGTTAAATGATCGTTGACACTCGACTCTTTCGAAGAACTTAGTCAGGAGACTCGCGCGCTAATGCGGTTAACTACGCTCCGGGCTGCGCGCGTTAAAGTTAATTTGGACTTTCTTCGGCGCCGGAAGTTCGAGGCTCTTTGATAATCTTGACTTCCCGAACCGAAAGTCGAGTCGAATTTATTTCGAAAGTAATGTATGCTGAACCGGAAGTCTAAACGATAGCAAAGTGGAAGTCTATTAGATGATTAACCGGAAGTTGAAGCAAATATCAAACTCTATCGAACCGGGAATCAGAAATTGACTTTGAACCGAATATCGAGTAAAAGATTCAAAGGTTATGAAACCGGAAGACGAATCAAAATTAATTCGACGTGTTACAAACGTCAACATTGAACCCATTAAGCAATGATTGCCCAATACATGCTACGCAGGCATCAGAACTTGTGAAGATCTAGAAACTGAGACCTTTTTTTAATTCAGTGAGGTTAAGTCGTTCGATGAAGCCGATTTTCGTAGTTCCTTCGAAAACCGCATAACTCGCTGGCGTCGCGTAAACGTGGAACGTCACCTAACCTTATCAGCTTGCTTCATGAATACATAACCAAATTTCAACCGATAGGTTTGGGATTTCGACCTATACCTCGAACCGCTGAAGAGCGATCTCTGATATGGTACGATGCGTCCAACGCAACGCAAGTCCAGGATTGGATCTCCAATATCGATGAATTCTTAGATCGTGAGTATAGCGTGTATTGAATATGTTGTTTGTCAAACATCCGATTCTAATGATAGAATTGGATATTAAGATTAATTTTATACCGTTTGGTCATACGGTATTATCAAATAACTTGGAAACTCGACAGAAAACAACAGTTTTCATGTCTAAGCTTACGCAACCAAGAAAGCTAGAAAATATCTTTCCTAGGAAATAAAGTTTTTATTTTCTCCATACCAGCTTACTTGAATTCTTCCAAATTACCAAATGGCGGAAGGAACCAGAAGATATGCAGCTACGGCAACCAGATACAAGACGGCAAGGTTTGCGCCGTTGATATTGATAAATGGGGGCCTTGCTCCTCCGATATGGGTTATGGATTCAATAATTCCTCACCTTGCGTTTTCATCAAGCTAAATAGGGTACGATGTTGTATTCTTCTTTGTCTTGCTCTATCAATAATCGGAAAACTATAGTAGACAAATATACATAATCATTTATGTGTGCCTGCATAATTTTTGTATTTTAGATATACGGATGGGTTCCGGATTTTTATAACGACCCGGACAGTCTTCCCAGCGAAATGCCAAAATCTCTAACCGACCAAATCAAAACTTTCAACAGTACATGGGTCAGTGATCATGGAATTCAGCAATCAATTATGAGTTATATAAAATTAAGAGTGTTATCAACATCAAATAACGTCAATGATCGTTGTAAATTCTCGACTTGTTTGAGAAAGTGATACATCGGCTTTACCCAAATATCGATCCTCAATGTACGAATTAGATAGCTAGGGAATGAAATTTCTCTTCGAAAAATAGTACTACCAGTACGATAAAAATTGACAACTGAATAATTAAAGTATTTTATGTTTTTTCCAGCTCGATACCATTTGGGTCTCCTGCGAAGGTGTTTCTCCGTTCGATCGTGAAAATATAGGCGAGATTGAATATTTTCCCCAAAGCCATGGTTTTCCTGGATATTACTATCCCTATGAAAACATTCCGGGTTATTTGAGCCCTCTTGTTGCTGTGCATTTTCGACGACCAAAAAGTACGTACCCCAATTTCCCTGCTGAAAAAAACATACCGAGGTTTTATAAAAAAAAAAGCTTCATCATCCACTTGCGGAATTTGTGGCTCCATTTTGAATCAAATCGAGGAGACTCTTTATCCAGTGCCGTAACTCAGACAATTTAGCTAATTTGAATTCGCCATTAATTTTTCTAATACTTAATAATAACTTTTGACGCTATAAAAACATTTTCCCTCAACCACACCCCACATCTACACCCACACACTAATTAATCCCAAATTGAGTGTGTGAAAATGAATTCAAGTATCTGCTTTCTCTTTTATTCACAGGGAACGTAATCATTGCTGTGGAGTGTCGAGCCTGGGCGAAAAACGTCGCCCATGATGCGACGCACAAAGTGGGCCTAGTACATTTCGAATTATTGATCGACCACGACACAAAAGCGAAAGAAATCACTCGTTCGTAAACGGGGAATCGTACTTTGAATCGCACGTTTGTTTCTTCATCGTCGTTTCGTGTGAAGATTCGTGCACTGAAAACTGATCGCGATTTTCAACTATAATGGAATGATGAATGGCTCGTTGTCGTTTTCATATTTTTAATCTCGAATCGCGATACAATTAGCATCCGTGAAGTGAATTCATTTTGTATTCACTTAGGCAGCCATTATAGAATCCACGTGGCCACTGCCTCGACGTTTGCCATCCGTCAAGAGTGTTTTAAACGTAATTTCAAACCAACGATGTTTAGTGTAGTCTTCATGGTAGAATAGTACGAACAAAAATGCCTTTATAATTCGTGATACGTGTACAGAGTAATATAATGGTTGGATGCGTTCATCTTTCAAATGAATTTACAGACGGATCATTATTGCACATAAAAGAGCATTTTATCAGAACACACTCAAACCATAAATAGTATTCCCCTAAACAACAATTTTGCAACATCGCGACATTGAGTTTCTGTGATTTCAAATGTGACAGGTAGAGAAATATCGGGCCGATTACTTATGTAAAACTCGACTAGTATAATAAATATGCGTATGAGTTTCCGTGCAATGATAATGTTATCTACGAATTAATTTCACGTAGAACAATTAAGTAACAACCGCGACAAAGTTTAATCATTTTAGTTGTGTTTCAATCCGCTGAATTCGTTCACGTCTCCAACTTTTGTTAAAACGTTATCTTTTTGATGATCGTATTTCGCAATCCTAGATCAATTGTGTATCTGTTTTCGTTACCTCATCGAAACAATAGCCCACCGTTATTTTTTATAGATTAAATTATATGGCCGCTTTTACTGGTAATATTTGAAGGATGGTGCTGGCGTCGTATTCAAGGCTATTGTTGTTGTTATAGGCTAATGTACAAATTTTTATCAACTTGATTCCATATACTTCGAGATAGAAATAGCAATTCTCCTTGAGTTTGTTGACCTTCAATGCAAATCCACTGAGGTTCAAACATTGCGTATGAAGCGGAATTAAAGATATGACAAGACTGGTTTTTGTCCACAAAATTGTAAAACCGAATCGTATCAATTCTTCTTCCTTATTCTGGCCACGAATTGTACGAGCGATGTAAGTGTTACATGCAAAGAATGTAATTAATAAATTATGCACAAATGCGGACGGTTGCTAATTTGCGCATAAATTGTTCGATCGATTAGGGCCGATTTTTCCAATCAACGTTTCGACAATGTTATCGCTTAGTTTTGCTTGAAAAATGTTTTTTCTATCTCAGATGCAAGTCTGATAACAAATTGACGATTGAACGTACGAGATAAAGTACTTACGAATTATATTAGACGAGAGCGAAATTTATTACGTCATTTCGTGTCTTATAAAAACGGCAAGTAGCTCGTAAATACAGATATGTGATTGTACGTGTAATTAATAATACAACGTTTCTGAACCTCGTCTGCAAATTGTGGACGAAACAGCCTGCCAATAACAAAAAAGTAAAAAATCCAACGTTGTCAATGTTTCAAAACGAATTCGAATCGACAAAATGAGAATTATGTGTATATACATATATAAAAATAAGAGTTGACTAATTATTTCCCGAATTCGTGCATCTAGGAGATAAATCGTAAGAAATGCATCTAAATTGATCTCGAAGAAACTATTCGTTAATAAAATGGATCCCCTTTGTAACAAATATTTCTGTCAATCATTTAAATCGAGACCGTTGATGGATAATTTAATACGTATCCTTGTAATAGCCAATATTGGAGAAAGCAGAAATATCGAATTATTCAAAAGTATAAATTTTGATATTATAAAATAAATCCAAGTACAGTCTTTTGTACTTTGATTTATTTATAAACATTGAGTTTATTTGAACTTTTGTCGCCAATACACATGTTCTCAAATGCCACGTAGAAAAAAGTGATCTTCGCGACGATTTTTATTTTTCATTCCGATCTCCACGATCAAAATTGGAATTTTCATTCACGAGTTTCGTTAATTGATTACGAACGCGACAGTTTCCCCACGATCGTTGGATCACAGTAGAGTAAAAACGATAATACTTGTCTCTTTTCTTTATTGTTTTATAAGGCGGTTCGGTATCGGAAAAAGGCGCAATATCAAGGAACTAGGCATCGTATAAACGTTGAGTAATAAACAATGAAATTCCATAATGCAGTATCATTTTGTATAATCGGTATGTATTTCAGAAATTCTAAATTTTGTTGCCCATACATTCGATTTTTTAAATGTATATATAATAATCTAGATTTAGAAAAAATATAGTGAAATTCGGTAGGACATTACGAGGCAATACGAGGGTATTACAATTTTTCTTCTTGAATATTAAATTTCGACGAATACAAATTTGAAACTGGCGATTGGTACGGTTAAACACGTCTGTAAATTCCTATTTAAGACTTAGCAGTAAATGTACATATATTGGAGTTGCTGACGAAGCGAAAGAGAAAAATGCTCTTCCGCTTCGATAAGATGTTTTACGCACGTTTGCGAACAATTTTGGCTGTGCCCGTCAAGCAATCTTTTGATTCACGAATGTCAGCGCGGTCAGTGGCGTTACCGCTTCGATATAATAAGGCACTTTACAAAACTCGATTGGACCGCGATGTAATCTTTATCGAATTGCTGGACAGAGAATAATCGATTCGCGGAAGAATTCGTTTTTTTCGCTACGTAATATCTAACGTATTTTCGACGTTTGGCAGGCCCATCGCCGAAAGGGATTTTGTTCCGTGACACTTGTACTCGCGTATTGATTGATAGTAATATTAAAACTAAACAAAAAATAATAATCCATCAAGAAGCGATGGACTAAGTCTCGATCGCGTTACGAACTTAGATTCGTTTTATTTACAACAAATCGCACGTGGGATCTTGGTCGAAAGTGCATAAAAATAAAAATGAAGCAGCGCCGCGCGTCGTCTATGATAAAACGTGAAAAAGAGCGAAAGCTTTCGCTTTTCGCTGGTGCAATTGTTTTTTTTTTTTTTTTCGTTTGTCATTGAAATAATCCGCGGAGAGTCTCGAGCGAGACGCAACGAAATAATTCTTCCGGATTAACAAACTTGACACGGTTTTTGAAATTCGTGATAATATCTCGATGATTTCCTTGCGAGTGTCGGAAAAAAACATCGTATTGAATTGTCGGTTTTGTTTTTAGTATTCCCGATGAATCTTAATCGATGAGCAGCTCGAAGTGTACCGAACCCAACCTGTCGTTACGGCCGTGCTTGATGTTTTTCGCCCAAGCTTTGCACTCGACGTTTATTACAACACCGGCTGCAAAAATTGAATTTTCGGATTAAAACAGATTCAAATGAATTGGGATTGCCTTGGATAAATTCATTTAATTGCGAGGACAATTCTGAAGTTCAATTAACTAATGACTTTCAATTACGAATATATCGGAATCTGTATTAATTGTTTTCAGATTTGTCATTTTCGTTAACCGCTCAAGTTACGTAATTCGTATTCGCAATTGCATTAAACTATCAAATATATATATATATTATTTCGTTGAAAAGACGCGTATGACTCAAGCTAGTAAAATCAATTTGCAAGTATTGGATGTATTTATACGGATTTTAGAATACTCACTCTGTGGTCTCCCGAAATTGACAGCGACGAGGGGACTCAGATATCCGACGGAATTTTCGTATGGATAATAGTAGCCTGGAAAACCTCGACGAGGGATATAACGAATCGGCCCGATGTTTTCCACGTCCGCTGGGTTTTCACCTTCGCAAGATACCCAAATGGTATTTAACGCTTTCGGATCGTCAGCTTTGAGAGACGCTATGTGCGTTTTGAGATCTCGTGGCATTTTTTCGGGCAGGTCAGCTGTGTCGTTGTAAAATTCTGGTCTCCAACCGTAAATCTGTAACAATACGATCGATAAGATTCTTGCATGAAACCGCTGTCGTTAATTGAAGATACGAGGCTTCCATTCATTCTCATGGATTTACTAACCCTGTTCAATTTAAGGAAGATGCAAGGACCAGATTTGTGATAGTTGTAAGAATTGCTCTCGGTGCACGGATCCCAATCGTCGACCGACTGGGAGCATACTTGTCCAGGAGCGGGTGGTTGCGAGTAGTCGCAAGTTTTAATGTTAGCACCTCGGCCCGGAAACAGCCCTAAATTTCTGTACCCTGAAAACGAAAAGTACGTGATGAGATAAGACGAATAATAAAAAATCGCATTTTCGCATACTAGAGCTGTTACACACGTAACAATTCGGAGATGAACGCCCCGCCGGAATTCGCGTGAACTAAACTCCACAAATGTCGCCCGAGATTTATCTCGAAATCGTAATGAATTACGAAGTAATCGTAGATACCCACGGGATTATCTGAGATACGCGATCGAATCCAATAATTAAGGTGGCAAAATGCGTTTTTTTCAATATGGCTACCCGGCTCTTTTCCCCCCAAAGTAATGACGTTAACCAAACTTTTGATTTTCCATCGTTTCCATCCGCCATATTTAAGCTACTCAATAATTCACCAGGCGAGTCATTCTCATTCACAAAAGTTGAGTTACCTTTGAGGAATTCCGTTAGGGAATCGACCCAGGGTTTGAAGTTATTTCGGTCGCTTGCCTTGAACCAGATCAGCGTACTCTCGACATTCTCGGGAGGTGGCGTTGGTCGAAATCCTAGGCCTAGGAAAAAAAAGCCATACGATTATACGAAATTGTCAATTATCCGTAACATATATTATTAAAAGTTGCACATTGGAAAAGGCAACGAATTTTCTATCGGACTTTAAATCAGAATACAACGAATCGACGTTTTCATTTTCGGAAGACATTTTGAATAATAATAATAATAATAATAATAATAATAATAATAATAATAATAATAATAATAATAATAATAATAATAATAATGTCAACGTTCAAAAATTGTATTTCCCAATTAACGCTTTTTAATAATCGCTCCGGTGGATCTTCGCGCACCAAAATTTCGAAACTTAAAAAATTGAAAATCATAACTTATAAGCTCGCCCGAGTGGCGCGGGTATGTCGAAAAATCGCCTCGAAAGATCGTAAACGGGAATGACGAGCGGGAAGTGCGAACAAGGACGTTGAAATTGAATGAATCATAGAAAATTAGGGAAGGTCAACGCGAACGCGTCTCATTTACATAATCAGTAAATTATTTCGATTTCGCGCGGGAGTGTGTACGCCGGGACGTAAAAATAGTGTGACCGGATCGTTATTTAACGACGGTTCGCGCGAGGGTGCGTGTAAACGGTGATTACGCGAGTTTGTATAACCGCCGAAGATTCTTACCGGGATTCGTGCCTATGATTGAACGCTCGAGTTGCCATCTAGGTATCGTTTTGTCAAGCGTCTGCCAGAATCCAACGTAGCATATCGCGACGAGAGCCGCGAGAACACCGTAAAATACGAGATAGAAGAGACCAATTTTTCCTGAAACGAAAAACAAACCCTTTCTATGACTAAAATAAACCAAACGATTTTATCAATCGATAATATTAGTTGATGAAATTTCGAAGCGATAAATTGTCCTTTCGTTTGTTTCGTTATTTTATTTATTGACTAATTTTTATTTGCAGATTTGAAAAGTACATCATTTTTTATCTTTTTTTTCGCGCTTCGTCAGTTGATTCTTTCTAATGGAAAATACTAAAAAAAAATTCTCGAAATATTTCGGGCTTATTGTAAGTGTAATCTTTGATTGCCAATATTTCGTCTTGGGATGGTAAAACGTATGGAAATGTTTTCAAATTTTAAATATTTAGGTTTATTATTACATTTGGGTATTTTGCATGAATTTAATTTTGCGGAAATCATGAATCTCGAGAATGAAAAAATTCATTTAATTTTATTAACTTTTTGTAATGCTCATTTGATTTTATGAATTTTTTGTACTTTTAACAATTACATATAATTCATTTAATTTTCTAGACAATTTCGAGATAAACGACGAAGATCTTCGAGCGATTTATCTTTATGTTGTTGTCGAGTCGTCGGCGATTTGAAATCCAATCGCTGACGATTCTGGCCCGCGTAGATAAATCAAATTTAATAGGAGATGGGGAGATATAAAATGCGAGGCTTTTTTGACGCGTGATCGGGCTTTCCGCGATAGCGCATGGGGTTAATTATGTTAGTTCACGTGGTTCAATTTATAAGAGGATCAAAATGCTTTGTCAAGTGGAGCAATCCAATTACGCGCTGATTCAATGTGCTCTCGACCCACCGCCTCGCTGCAAGGACATTACATACGTATATACGTGCGTGTACATACAGGGTGTATCTCGTCTATCAGGGTTCCATTCATCAACCCACGGGGCGTCTCTTTCCTAGCAAAACGCTTTTTTCCAAAATGTCGTGCGACAAAAATTGGCCCTGTTCTAAACGAAAGCACTTCAAGGATCATTAGGTAATTAGAAGGCTGATTGCGAAGTCCAAAAAATAGGGGAATGGCTTTCAAGTAAAATTGCCAACGAATGACAACAGTTTAATTGACTCATTCGCCAAAAAAGTGGCAAATTATTTTCATCAAGAAAGAACTAACAAAAAAAAAAGTTTGAGATTTTTCCTATTCGTGGAAATCGATGAAACATGATGGAAACGCAAAGAACTCGTATCACGTTTTTCCTGACCGGAAAGCTTAAAGAATTAAAAACAAAAGACAAACAGCGTCTATCGACGGATAGGACCAGCCAAACGCTGGCGCAACTCGCAATCGTTTTTTATTCGAACCGATCTTCATTCTGCTGCTATCTCTTTTGACACTCTTAATGGCATTGAGGACGGTGCTGAACGGAAACTCGAGTCAAGATAGATCTGTATACCGCATGCAGCCTGCACGTGCAAGTTACGGGCACACGGATTACGTTGATTGTTGATGTATGCGAATCACGAGAGGATCGAGATATATACAAATTTTATGTATACGCGCGTTAGTGTGTTTATTAACCACTGGCTGTTAGGTAAAACGATCCTGAGGAATAAGAGGTGGCCTATTCGTCTACGGAACGAGATTGCACGATATTGGATTTCCCAATCCGTCAGCTTGTCAACGGTTCTGCTTTTTTTTTTTGTGTTCTCGTGTTAAACCGTATTTTCTTTGCTGCTTACAAGAGTGATGTATGAAAATAAAAAGTAAACGATCGTTGAGATTGAGAGGCTTCGTAATACCGACCGAGCTGGAATCGCGTTTACCCACGGATTATCTAATCGGCTCTTCGGAATTTCACCAAATTTGACAGGACAGTGTTTAATTGACGAACGAACGGCTGTCTTCTTATCAAATTTTTCCGATCAATGAAAAAAAAAGTAGATCGTATTACCGCACATTTTTCTACCTCGATCATTGGATTCCATCGCGTATCTCAGGAAATCCGTGGGTATTTACGATGAGCCCGTAATGAATTACGATTGAGAGATAAATCTCGGACGACGTTTGTAGTGTTTAGTTCCCGCGAATTCCGCCGGGCGCTCGTCTCCGAATTGTTCCGTGTGTATGTATAAACGTATACGTATTGACACTAGAGGCCCGTCGAGGCCCTTCGGAGAGGAGCGACAATCGTGTTGAGCGGTAGGTGACAGAAGCTCGCGCCGCATCTGCTCCACCGACTCGAGTCGGGGTTGCGTCGAAGTTTCTTTCTCTTTTGCTCCACGGAATATTTCATAGAATCTTCCTGTCCAGACCAAACGCGTTTTCCCCATCGTTTTAAGGATTCGAAAAAGTGTGCGATAATATTCGGAAGAGGACGAAAAACTTGGAATGCAACGTTTGCGAAACAAAGCGGAGAGCGAGAGAGATAGCGTGGAACGACGGTTCGTCGGGGCGGTCGGGGCCACACGCTATGGGAGTAAAAGGCCCCAGGCTTGTGGACGTACCAACGTGGGTGTACCCTTCGGAATGGCCCTAGGTTACGTAATATCGTAATGCTTCCATTTAACGCCAATTGACCTCGTTGTACACGTTTGCGCTAAGGGAAGTTCAACAATTGCCATTCAGCCCATACTTCGTAGTACGTTTGTGTTTGTGCTTGCGCGCGGCACACACGCACACATTGCGCACGCGCGTTTCGTAGATGGAAAGGTATACGCATGCGCGCGAACGTATACGCGTACGTACGGGCGTTCGTTTCTCGTTCGAACCTTGTGCATCAATCTACTTCCGGATTCTCTCGGTTCGCCGCCTCGATCGTGACTCTATTGGATTTGCAATAGTCAATGCTGCGATAACCGCACTCGACTCGAACCCCGACCGTTTTGCCCCCTGGAAAGGGCGTTACTCGCGAGTTCCCGAGCGATTTTACGTCCCACGAGGTTTCGGTCTGGGCTACTAATGTCAGAACGACTGTCCTGCCTTTTATCCAAATTTCTTCTTTTTCGAATTTCTCGAATCAACGAAAGGAAAAGTAGTTCGACGGCGTTGTAACGATGGGCGATACGAAATCGAGTACTCAACGTCTAATTATCTTCGAGGAGTCACCCGGGCCGAAAATGGCTCCTCAAAGATAATTAGATACGCGTCAATCAGTTTTCACCGTCAGATCCATCAGCGTGTCACACGCTGATGGATCTGACAAAAGTCTCGTAGTGATCGCCATTCGTTGACTTTGAATTTCGCGCGTTCCCTGCGCGCGCAGGTCCGTGAAAGTTGCCGAAAATGCCCGACGATGAAACGAATGCGCATGAGTTGGACCGATCGAACAGTACGTGTAAAAAACGGGATAAAATTGTCAGAATTTCTGTAGTCCGCGTGCGAGGACGAAAAAAATGAGGCAAGGATATCGATCGGGGCGGCCGTTATTCATTACCCAGTGAACAACTCGGGAGCGGTCGAGCGTATACGCCGTAGCGCTTCGTAACCATGGCGACCGCAACGGGGCCCGCATAGACAGCGAACGCGACTTCACGCTGTACTCCGCGCCGTACGTACGCACATGTGTAAGCGCATATGCACGTGTACATTTACAGTGTACTATCCTCCTTTGAGCGAGAACGCACAGCTAACGGGCACAATTGTGTTGTTCTATACGTTGACTGTTCTCTCGACTCCATCTTTTTTCTCCTTTTTCCATTGTGTTCTTCAGTCCCATATCGTAAGTATGAATCATAAACGAGTTTCGTCGACGCGTCGTCGCCCGACACGCTGATCGTGTACTACGCTGTTAATTCGAACAACGTGCGATTTTTGTTACGCTCCCGTGTAACATTTGCCGAATTTAAAAACGCCACGAGCGACCGTTACATTCGAGAGAACGAGAAAAAATGCGGAGTGGGGATATTCATTGCTACAGGTTGGAGGTGTGTCGATGAAAAGTATATTTACATGTATGAATATACATAGGACTTCGCAAAAAAAAGGTTATATTACGTCGCGTCAATTCAACGAGTTTCGAAAGTACTCTGCGTTAATAGAAATTCCTAGAAAATGCATTAAAAAACCAAATTGTGATGTTTTGTTTTAACGACTGCATCGACGAGCAACCTGTGGATTCTCTGCAAGGAAACCAACATTGGGCGTTTACGCGTGCTCGTAGCGGCGACTTTGCAGGGCGTGCAGCGCGAGCGCCATCGCGCACGTTGTCATCAAACAAGCCCGCGATTTTTTACTCTCCCCTACGCGCGGCTCGTCTGCGTGTTTGAACTTTCATGATTCATACTCGGTCTGTATAGCAACGACCCACCAATTAATCCTGAAGCGACGATACGAAGGTGAGACAAGCCGACATATCCGATGTCAGAACGAAACGGAATTATAGCGATTCGAATACCGGACGGTGACGTGATTTTCATGGTTGCGAACGAACTTGAGATTATAAGCTCGTTCGGCGGAGAAGCGAAGATGCAGGGGACAGTTCACGTGGCAAACATGGTTACTGGAAGAGTCAGGTGAGCGTTCTTGACCGAGCATCGTTCGGACGAAAAAAAAACATCGAAATATTATCGAAAATGACTTACCCCAACTACCCGCGGTTCTTCCCATAAACGCGCCCGTCTGCGAATTATATATAAAAGTTTTAACGGATTGTGAAGCGCTAACACTGGGCGGCTTCTCGTACGGGTTCATCGACTCCGTGACCAACGTTCTCGACGGGTCCTTCGCGACCATTTTCGAAGTTGTTGATTAACGTTTCGTTCAATAACAACGAATAAACCAACTGCACGCACGAAACGCGATTATTACGGATATCAGGTGGATTCAGGATCGCGGCACTTTCGGAAATTGGGGCGTAAACATACGGGAAAGGGAGGGAGGGAGAGAGCGAGTCAAAGGAAAAAAAAGTTGGAACGCGACGCCGTTACACCGAACAGAACGTTGGTAAGAAATGCGACGGCGCTACTGGCTCCTCGATCGCGATCGTACGACGACGCCAGGTTGACTGAACAGGCGTTAGCCTCGGCTAGCCCCTTAAGTTCCCCCACCTCGTACACTTTGCCCACTTCCTCCGGGGTACACTCGTTCGTGGCTCCGCATACTCAAATCCCCCCTCGCCCCTTGACACTCCTCCGCAGAATTCTCTGCGTTCGTAGATGCGTACATGGACTGTGTTTGTTTCTCCTCGGTTTCTCCATCTTTCTCACGACGAATCCTGTGCAGGTGGATATGGCGCCACTAGTCTACGGGTTATGGCGATCGCGAAACTTCCTCGATAACTCGATACTTTGGAATCTCCGTTTTTGTGGAAGGGAGTGATATACGGTAAAACTATAGGATCACGGCTCCAGCTCCATTATTATGTACAAAAACCGATGTTACATGGTGAATGAAAATGGAGGAAGTCCTAATATGGAAAAATAATATAACCCCAACAAGCGAACAAATAAACCCACACAAACCCAACCAAATTCCCCAGCCTTAACATAAATGTGACCTGTCCGCAAATACATTGTTTTGTCCCCCGTGTATGTAATATTAAAAATCCCATAATTTGTGGACTTTATGAGAAATTTTGACTTCCCCCGTTTCGAGCGGGTTTGAGCTGTAGAAAAATTGGGTACAAATATGTACTTTAGCAACGCTGATGACGATAGCGTCTGGTTTGCTATATATTCATGAGATATTCGAACGGTAACATAACCCTACTTTATTTTCAGTAATTAAAAGTATGTATGCATAACGTTCAAGTTTCCAATCGATCCTGTGATTATCATCATACGTCAGCAAGCGGCAACGGATTTGCACGCATGATCCGTCACGCAATCGCCAGTCTTTCGCAATAGGTGTAGCAGCGTGATCGGGGCATGCAGGGAGTTCGACCGGGAATTGTGTACCTACAGGTTGAGGACGTTTCGTCATGTGCTTACCACGTGTGCATTTCTTTGTTTACACGTAAACAGAATCAAATACATACGTGCACTTAGTAGAGACTGAGCCGATTACGTACGTCCGTGTCAAGCCCTGTACGATGGATCATTCCGTTTGCAAAGGCCGAGAACTCTAAACTTCACGATGCATCGTAAGGTTTCGCCCTTGCGGGAAAAAAATAAACAAGTGTCAGCAACCGGCTCGCACCGCTTTCCTATCTCGTTCGCTTAACCTTGTGGTCGACCGCGCCAAGGGGAAATGAAATAAACAGTAGAATCTGGATATCGAATTAGCTAGACTGGCGTGCAATCTCAAGACCGTTCTGTTCTTCGGAAAATATCCTCGCTGGCGGGTCAACATAACCTCATAAGTTTTAGGGCTTTACTTTATCGTGAATGACCAAACTTCAGTAAAAAAACATCGACGCAGCCCCGACTCGAGATAGTCAGTTGAGCTTGATGCTCTTTTATTAACAAAAAACACAATCTTCCATGATGAAACTGGGTTCGAAATTTTTTTAGGTTATGTCGTTTATGATGAAATTATTTCTCCTATCTTCTGAAACAGGATTAGGACATCCTCACTTACAGCATCGTCGATTTCATTAGCTCATAATTATGTGCACTAAAATTGAATTATAAACGCTTGCAGCTGCCACGAAAATTGAAACTCAATAAGTAAATAAGCGTATTTAACGAGCACGTCTTACATCGTTTGAAAGTAAGGTTATCAACAAGAGAGCTTAAACGATTTAGAGCTCGAGAGTCATGCAAGCGTGGGCGATCTAGGTAGATCCGGACCGGGGCAGTTTGCGGAAGTTTCCGAGCCGCAGGCGCAGGAGTGGCACATCCTCAATTAAAAAATTTGGTTTATTGTCCGGCTTGACGCCAGAACGAACTGAAAATCGCAGTAGAAACCGCAAGACAGCTCCGTACGAGCCGACGTTTGGCATCGTTCGTTTTCATACGAAAATACTAAATTCTAGTCAGCTTGCTGTCTAGAAAGCTACATCGTTTGTCGATGACCATAAAAAATTATTTTTTTGTACGCAAGCATGCTCAATAAATGTTTTATTTCGTAGTTTTCGCAATTGCCATTTCTAGGTACATCGGGACGAAACGTCGATTTTCCAACAGTTCGCGCTACTCATAATCGCGTAGACGACTCAATAACAAACTTTTTTTTTATTGGACAATTTTGCGGACCTAAAAGTGTAAGCCCTAGTGTTATTCCTAGACGGGACAAGTTTCATTCGTATTGTTGAACGATTTATCGCCGCCTAGCGTCAAACTAGAGTATCAACCCCAGGTGACTCCCTCGCGTCTCCATCGATATTCCATTCTCCAAATGCGCCTCCCTGAATCGCTACTTCTCCTTCCCAATGTCGCGAATTGAAGTCCGCAAATTGAAATCGTTCCTGACAAGGTCGGGCGATTAAAGCGCGTGGGAGAAAAGTGACGCCAGATGTGTTCGACGAGCGCGCGACGTTGCGCTAGTCTCGCGTATACCGAAAAGCCGATTGAAGTTTTGCGCGGACGTGTGTCAAAAAGGAGTGTACGTATAGGTATGCGATAGAGCGGAAGAGAAGAAGATGAGTCGCGATGGATTGAAACAATCGTGAACGCGCGGGCTAAAGCGCATTCTGTCTTTCTATACGTGTGGCTCGTATGTGCGCGTGCACAAATTGCCGGTGGTGGCTAAGGTCAGACGAAAAGTGGGCTCGAACTGAGCATCAAGCGATGGGGGGATTACGCTCGCGAAACGTCGGTATGTAAACGGAGGAGTCATGTGAATCGTTACGATTGTCCCATTCGAGTGTAGATGTACGTACTCGGCGAACGCCCCACTCCCGTCCCCCTCTTCTCCCCGCCGTCGGGATTTCAACCTTTTTTTTCGCTCCCGATTTTTTTTCTTTTCTCTCCCGCTCTTTGGAGATTACGGGGCCATTCAGTAACCAGCTCCACCGGTAGCGGGCAGAGAGTAGTCACATAATCTGAGTCACACACGAAGCTCTTCTGAATTGACCACATCCTGTCCACCAATGTGTGCGTCTGTGTACGTCTGCGGGAGTGTATACGTTTTGTGCGCGGACATTAATGTCATTGCCGTATACGGTGTAGGGAGTTAGGAAGGAAAATTTACGAAAGCCATATAGTTCCCTCGTTGAGTCGATAAAAGAGATGCATATAGGTGTGTACACGTGCATGCATGTGCTCTTGCTTATGTCTTCAGGATTCAAAACAATCCGAACGAAACACGCGCCTGTTTGGCCGCGTCGCGCGAGAACGTCACGGAACCGGAAATAAAGCTTTTATCGCTTCCTAGGCAAATCAACGGCGCAAGTGACGAATGCATTTTCCAGATCTGCCGAGCTCGCCGGTTCTTCGTATAAACAAGACCAGTATAGTTGTACACTAAATAATCGAAATATATTATTATACAATATACGCAGTTTTGGTTTTGTTTTTAGAGAAAAAATGTTATGACAGAGATGGAAAAAAATTATATGGGTTATCTAATCCCCGTGATAAAGAGGATCACTCCGCTCGTTGTTGACTCTTCGCAAATGTCTGGTGTGAACCTGTTTTTTCAGATTCCCTTTTTCTTATCGTTAATTCAATATTTTCTTGACGTCTCCTTATCGTTAAAATAGTGCACGAAGGCTTTCACATTTCATTCTTCATCAGAATTTATTATCTATAAATTATTCAGAGAAAATACAGGAATTCGCGAGTAGGTTACTGTACGACGAAAAAGTATTCTTTGTTTTCTGTTGGTATTGGTGTAATCTGCAATGAACTCCATCGATCGAGATCCTGATACGAATTTCTGCTTTACCGAAAGATACATCGAGCGTTTAGGTCGCGATGCAACGGACGAATCGTGGACAATGTCGCCATCTCGTGCCACCGAGGTCGTAACCCGCATCTCCGAATTTTCCAACTGGAGTCAACTGCAGGTTTGTCGGGACCCTTCGGAGCGACAGTGTTAGTGTTGAGCGGTGGGTAGCAAAAGCTCCTGCTGCTTTCGATCCGCTGACTTGGGGCTGCATCGAAATTTCGCTTCAGTTTAAATGCTCGACGCGTAGAATGGAAAATAAGAATAGACCGCGCCAGTGTGCGTATTACAAGTGACAAGGAATCAATTCCAGTAAATATAACCGAATCGGACTAGTCTAATAAATGAAAGCGGAGCGTCGTGTCATCCTCCCACACAACGACCCCTAGATAGGCAGAAAATGGACGAATCTGCTCGTGATCTCGCTTTTCCTGATCTTACGGGCACTTTTCGCTAGCTCCTCTAGACTGTTAGCTCGATCCATACTCTGTACATTTTCATTACTGACGTTGATGCGTAAAAACTCGTAAATTCTCGCAGTACGTTACGCCGGAAATATATCCGTTCCACTCGCAAGCGAGCTCGTGAAATTCGTAGATAACCTCCAAAGTGAAACTCGCCGCGTATCTACGTCAAAAAAAAAACATCAACATCCCCCGCCATTTGCTCTCAGAAACAAATTCGCGATCCTCCCTGTTGTTTGCTAGAAAGAATATTTCTGATCATGACATTTCGAAGAGATTGTGAGACCCGAGTCGCGTTTGCTGCGCAAGCGTAAAATCCGACGTTTTACGTTTCTCCATTTTTTCCAAATGATTTTTCCTTTATTATCCCCATTCAAGTTTATATATAGCACCGTGCAATCGTCGAGCATATCCGCCTCCACATAATAAGCCATATAAAGCTCACCGCGAGTGCTCGCCCATTGTAAATTCGAAAAGGTAAAGAACAATGACATCAATCACATATGTATATATGTATATACACACAATCGTAATGTGCGCCTATGTACATGCGTCGAGATTTTAAATGTACATATATACGCTGCTGTCATTATATAATAAACGAGCGAAAGTATGACAGTGTTTGGAGTAGCGGATTTAAGAAGAGACGTCGTTCCTTCTCCTATTTTTTTTATCGTACAAATATCAAGCCCTTAATCGGAAAGTTCGTACAAAAATGCACGAGATACTACGATCCGCTGAATTGCCGCGGACAAATACTCATTCTGGAATGTATCACGAAGTTTTACACGCGGAGCTCGAATCGAGTGCCTAACTTCAGCACGATTATCGAAACGTAAAAAAAAAATAAAACAAGATGGCAGAATCTCTCGAAGTTTCTGCGACTGACGACAGTGATCGTTATAATTACTACGTAATACGAGCGCTGCGAATGAAAATTCGCATTTTGCATATATATAATCTCATAACCGTGACGTATTTTTATCTCCTAAGCACACGTATAATTACGAGATAAAACTTCGAATGTATTTATTTGTTTTTTTTTGTATCGTTAACGGCGATTTTTTTTTCCACGGCGTAATAAAAGTCTCAGCGAGAGAATTTATTTTTCATTTGTTCTTTTCTCGTTTTCGTTATTAAAACGTATATCATTGCTCGATACATTGATACACATTGCCTCGTGTCGTGATTTACGCGCTTAAGGTGCTCGCGTGATTCTCTTGGTACGCGTGTGTCCGTGTGTGTCAGTGTTTTTTGTGGTTATGTGTTCGCGATATCCTACTGTCTCAACTTATATTTTTTTTTCTATTTTCTCACCTTTATTTGCACAAATTTGCGCCCACGCGGGTGCCAACGATCGTAATTAAACATTCGTTAAATAAATTAATGCGGGAGCACCACCTAATGACCCTCCAGCCTAGAACATATGAGTGATCGAATTTTGGACTGATCACAAGGATGTTGATTGAACATCGACGCCTCAACAATGATATTCGTATTTGTTGTTTGCAGCTTTATGCACGCTTGCCTGTGTTCTCCCCCTTTCTCCCTTTTTCTCTCTCTCTCTCTCTCTCATACCCTAATAATCGCTATCACTTTTTATTTATTACCTCAACAACGTTAGATGTCCATCAATTAGAAACGACTAATCTACAGATGACGAATACGCGTATGTGTGTATGTTTGTGTGTTTGTGTGTGTGTGTGTGTGTGTGTGTGTGTGTGTGTGTGTGTGTGTGTATATATATATATATATATATATATATTCGCTCTCAATATCATTTATCCGCATGTTTACCGCATTTTTATTTATTAATTTTTGTTGTTCACAATAAATAACACTATCAATAATTATTTAAATACTTTACGCCTGAAACGCATGATTTTTTGTTAATTTATCTTTTGTTTCTTTGGTTTTCGTTTTATTTATAATTAATCGCAAATAATCTAAGGGTTCACGTCTCTCTCGCACGCCGTTATAATGTTTTCTTTTTTTCTTTTCCTTTTGTTTAATTTCAACGGGGCACACACGCCCGATAGACTATTTCTTTTCTTCTCTTTTTTTTTTTAAATCTCTCATATAACCAATCGTTCGCCCGATCATATCGGACAGTAAATATATTTATATATAGCGATTAAAATTAGAACAATAATAGAGAATGTATCGTAATAACCAATGGAATGCTGTGCCGCGCGCTTTACGTCAACAGTTCTTATGCTTTCTTTTATTTTTTTAGCACGATAGCAAAACAAGCGCCCAAAAACTCGTTCGCGTCGCGATAACCTCGAGATCCTTGGCTTATGCATTTCTTCGCTTTTTGGCCACCGTTTTATGTTCATAGAGAGAGAAAGAGAGAGATAGAGTGAGAGAGAGGGAGAAATAAAGACAGAGAGACGCGAATAGGGATCTGTACAAAATTTCGGTCACGTGCGCGTAATCATTTTGGGCGCCATTTTTGCCATCTGGTTATGACTCTTCGCGTGTATTGCGTGTCGGTGTGTGTATGTGTTTCGTTAGGTTTTCATATCAACTATTTTAATTAATCGTGTTTTGCTTCGTGGCTTGATTTCTTCTAGACGCCGATGATGTTTTTACTCGCTTTATTTTTCAACCGCTGGGTTAGATTTTTTAAGTCTAAATCTCCGACTGGAAGCCGAGACACTGTCTTCCCTCTCTCTCTCTCTCTCTCTCTCTCCCTTCCTCTTGCGCGTTCACTATCTCTCCCTCTCTCACACACATAAAACCGTGCTCTTTGGACATTCGCACATGCGCGCACAAAAGTCGACGACGTCACTTTATTTTTCATCGACCAGCCCGACTCTACGAATTACCTAATTTTTTTTTTTGTTAATCGATTTTCACTTGCTTACTTCTTTCACGTTACTCGACTCTAGGATACGACTGCTCTGTACTACGGTACTAATATAATGTATATATCAATACGGTACAATTATCGTAAACATTCTTCGCATAATGATCGTATATATCGATATATCACTATAGGCTGCAGAATAAATCCTCTCGCGCGCTTATCTCGATCGGATCTCAAAGCTCAAGCGGTTCCCTTCTACTTGTGGGGTTCTTTGTATCTGTTTTTTTTTGTGTTTGTTTTTTTGGGCGCTGTTCCTTCGTCGTCCGATACCGTTTCGTTCTTTCCGGCTGGCGCGCGCGCACACACATCGAAGTCGACTGGTTCTCATTCTCGCCGTCCGCCAGCGCCAGAGTCGCTCGCCCAACGCGCCACCTTTGCTACTTTCACACTGTCGGCTTGTTTTTTGGGAGTAGAAAAGGAAATTAAGTGCGCTTCGCGGATCTTTGATCCTTTGATGTTTTGAGTTTACACCGAACACCGCGCATCCCCTCAGTCACGAGCAAAGCACTGTACATTCACGATTCATCTCTGTTTCACCGTCGTATTTGCGGCTAACCATTCGCAAAGTAGCACGTGGCCCATCTAGTTTGCCGATTCGTTCGTGCCTAATTTCGTCTTTCACTTCGTCAGTTTTTTCGAGACGCTGCGAGCTTGAATCTCGCTTTGACGCAAATGAAAAGATGGCGCAAGGGGGGATGTATACATTAGCGAGCGGATTTATGCAAATATGGACCAAACTTGATGGACGCCGCGAACAATATTCGACTTTTTTTTTCATTTAACATCTCTCCTGAGATTACCGACCATCCCACCGATTCCTATTGCGGACGAAGCTAAACATGCGCCCGAAACCTACGCATGAGTACACGAGAGAGAGAGAGAGATGGAGAGTAGTGTGTATGTGGGTGTGTGTGTGTGTGTGAGCACAATGGGGGAGAGAGAGAGACAGAGAGAGAATCGCGCTGTTGTTTTGTGCTGTATGTGTTTCATCGGGGTGAATTTCACTCCCTCTTTCTCTCTCCCTTTGTTTCGGATTATTTCGTAAACAATTTATATCACTATTTAAAAGTAGGTTCCCCGTTTTTCATCTTTTCTCATTCTCCCATTCAGAAATGTTTGTGCTCTGCGATGCGACAATGGTAAAAGCTTGCTTTCATCCTTTTTTTCTCCACGGTTTTATGGCACACAGCTACGGATGACAAGTCCAAAGCTTTCCGGAGACAGGCTCCAGGTGGCGTTGGCAGTCGGGAGAGTGTATTGCCTTTTTTCCCACTTCGCGAATTTGCTTATTTTTCCTCTCGTATGTTGAACGGTTTTATCGTTCCTCTCGGCGGCTCATCGAAACGATTACGAGTTATGATCATGAGAAGGATCCCGGCGTGAGATCGCGGCAGCTTTTCCATTCGTAAACGACGTTTCAATGAGGCGAGAGGAAGAGACGAACCGCAGCGAAGTGTTACGACGAGGGATGGCGCTGCGAGCAAACACAGAGCGAGGAGGGAAAGAACAGTGGACCGCTACGAGCGCGTATCCTTGCAGAAAGATGCTTTTTTCTGACACCGGATTTTTTTTGAAGGCCCATAGAGGGATGGTCGGTAGATGGGGCTGTAACTGCCAACGAGATAAAAAGAGAGAGAGAGAGACACGCGTTCGATGCGATTGCTTAGATCTGATCATTCGGTCGTTGAACGCTAGATGGCGATGAGAGGAAACAAAAGTATAGGCGCGACGACTTAATCGATCATCAGCTCGAAATGAACGGAACCGCGCCTGTCGGCTCTGTCGTGCACGACGTTTCGAGCCCACGCTTTGCACTCGACGTTGATCAGCACGTTACCTGCGTAAACAAATTAGGGAAAAAATTGTACCCGTGAAAATATTTTCAAATTTCATTAAAAAGTTTGTATCTGGGTCTTCTATTCTTTTACTCACGTTTCGGTGCTTCAAACCAAACGGCCACAAGAGGGCTGAGATAACCCGGGCTGTTTGCGAACGGAAAATAGTAGCCAGGAAAACCGGAGCTTGGCTTGTACTGAACCGGGCCGATGTTCTCGACGTCAGCGGGATTTTCACCTTCGCACGACACCCAGATGGTTTGCAATTCTTCCGGCCGTTTCTTCGTTGTCTTTATGCGATTCTTGAGATCGTTCGGCATATTGTCCGGTAAGTTTTCCGTGTCGTTGTAGAATTCCGGCTGCCAGCCGAAGATCTACGAGAATCGTGAACACAAAAAAACGTGAAACGTCCGAACGAGGGGTATAACCTCAAAAATGTTGATTCGTTTCAACGAGGAATCTACCTTGTTGAGTTTGAGGAATATGCACGGCTTGGAGTTGTCGTACTGATAATGCAACGTGGAGAGACAAGGGTGGAATTTGGCGATATCGACGTCGCACGATTTGCCGGGGGGCGCGGGCTTTCCATAGTCGCATTGCACCTTGTGCTCGTGGCCGGGCGGGAGAGGTGCTCCAGGCGCTGGTGGATGGTAATCTACGAAAGAGATCGAAGAATACAAAAGTACGAGTCGGTAGTTGTGGACAGTATCGGAATTACAATTTTTAAGGATATAATGAAAACTGTTGACATTTTTCAGGTGAAAATGAAAACTATTGCCATATTTGAGGTTAGAATTAAAACCATTGAAATATTTAAGTTTATAACGAAAACCATCATAACGTTTGAGGTTAGAGCGACAAAATTTAGATTATTGAGGTTAGAGTTCATTGCATCGATCTCGCAAGCGTTCGAAACGCCTGCGCAGCACAAAGGGCAGTGCTTTTTTCATTTTAAGCGTGAGAAACATCACCCGTGTTAGGAAATAACGTGAAATTTCGTACCAATCGGTCGTTCAAGCTTACCTACGAGAAATTTGTCGAGCGATCTAACCCAGTGAGCGTAATTTCCCTTATCGGACGCTTTGTACCAAATGAGAGTGCTCTCAACGTTGCTGTCAGGTGGCATCGGTCGGAATCCAAGACCGGGATTACTGCCGATCAACGAATTGTCCAATTGCCACTTTGGCGCGTTGTGGTCCAACGTCTGGTAGAATACGGCGAGCATCACGCCGAAAAATCCCGAAAGTACACCGTAGAAAATCACGTAAAACAGCAAGATCTTAGCTGAAATATTCAAACGTCATAAATTAGCCGATCATTTCTATCGATAATTTCTATTTACGAATTCAAAATGAAGGAGCATCAAATTATTGTTAGCGTGCTTGTTATTTTTGGTTATCGATCGCTGAATCTCCGAATGAATCGTTAAATAATTAAAATATATTCATTTCTTTCATTCATAGTTATCGTTATTTATTAATATTATAGATTTTATCGCTCCGGGTTGTTATTATTATTTTGATATTTGATTATTATTATTGTTGCTGTTCTTCTTTTTTGACCTCTTAATGTTTCAAGATCGTTATCTATTTCATCTATCAAATAATTAATAAGTCACAGATCGATTAATTATGAAACGTCGGGCTTTTTCAACACTAGGAATTTCATAAGGAAATCAGTTGAACGAGAAAGGGTGGGGGCTGGTCGTTCGAAGGCTCGGAAGGCGACTTCAACGCGCATGAACAATATTGCGATACCGGATGGAGCTCTCCTCCGCCTCCGTTTTCCTATATAGTAAGGCTTGACAAATCGATTTCTGGCTTCGCGAGATGTTAAAGCTGATGTGAACACACATTTCGCGTCCGTTTTACTCGATCTCCTGTCAGTGCCCGTATCCCCTCGTACCCATATCTGTTTCGAATCACTTCGAACGCAGTCGACAAAAGTAGAACGAAGAAAAAAAAACATCGTACGTTCACGACGGATGTGCCGGATTTTTATCTGTTACGTAAGCGATTGTAACCGTCTAAAATTTGGAATAATTCAGCAACAAATATTGCAGTTTCCTCGAGTACGATTTTATTTCAGAGTCAGGACGATCCGTGATTTCAAGTAGTGAAGATACGTGAATCGTCAGACGCAACGACTCCGGACAATTATTGTATATCTGAATGATTATTAAATAAAGCTAAATTATTGTTATTATTATTATTATTTATTTATTATTTTCTGTTTTTGAATAATGTTTTTCTTTTTTCTTTTTAAGCAAAAAAAAATGATTTCCATCGTAATAAATATTAATTAAATTAATTACTTTCTTTTCGATCGAATTCTTAGAATTGTATCCACGTGTGAAAGATTTAAATTTAATGAGAAGAAAAATTCAGTGGAATTTGACAAGATTTTACTCTTCATAATTGCTACCGCGTTGGCGTGAAATTTTCAGCCAATTTTTCACTTTCCTTTCCGTTGATGATTGTCCTCGACTGGAAAAAAAATGAGCGAATGCATATCGCGATCTTTCAAGTACACGACGAAGGAGAAGACTCGGACAATTATGATACGATGTCTAATTGGCCTGAATTGATATCGAGCTCGTCGAACGTTGGAGGTCTTGTTTAACCGACGCGACATATTAATAGAAGAGTAACAGATGCATCGCTATAAGCACGCGTTCATATCGCTCTCGTATCGGATCAAACGATTCCCCGCTACTATTATGTTATATAACAATTCGACATTGAACGCACAGCTGATACGAATTCCCGATCGACACTTTCACATAAATTTTGGGCTTTTATTTTTCCTCTTAATTTTTATTATTTTTCTTTTTTCTTTTTATTTTTATTACTTTTGTTTGGTCCCTTAATTTTCATTATTTTTATTTTTTAATTTCTGCTCTTAATTGGCCAATTCAATTTATAATAATTTGATTTCTTGGTTAAATGCAATTTATTCGAATAATTAATACACATATAAAGTCGTTAATGGTCGAGCTTTATTTTTACAATTTATCCCAAAGAATATTCTTTTTCATTAGTACTTCCTTAGGGATTCTAAATCCAGGAGGAGAAAGAGGAGTCTAATAACGTTGTCTATTTATAAAAGTCTTCGTAACGAGCCCCGGTCCAGAAAATTCGTTTTCACCCGAATGCAAATTTATGGCTCGTTAACGGAAACCTCGTTACGTAAGTCGGAGCTGATTATTGACTCTCTACACCACGTGCAATATACACAAATATGACAAAAATCTAGACTTAAAAAGTTTGACGAAAACGTAATAACTGAACAAATTTCACGAAAATCGAAAAATGGCAAGCGGAAAATAAAAAATTCGTATCAGTTCATGTTTTTACCGTCACCACCGTTTGGCGCTGTTTTCAAGCGATCTCACGAGAGTAATCTTCGTTACGACAGGATAAACGAGCTAACGAGCTTATGTGCTATTATCGATGTTCTCTAATCAAGAAAATCTCTTTTTTTTTCAATGAAACTGGTGGTCAGTAGTCATGAAGTGTTTCGTTCTGCCATAATCTCGAACATCGTATTTAGAAATCGTATTTTCCATGAATATCTGGAACAAGTGAGGTTATGCTGCTGTCAAAATAACAGGTACGTTGATTGAGCACATCAAGCTCGATTGTACACCAGCGCCACTTCAGTGAAACGCTTATCGTACTCTAACCTCTAGATTTATTATTTGTCTTCGTGTCGAAGGCAAATACCAACATGAGGATGTATTACAGAAAAAATATTAAGTCTCCATAACTCGAGGGTTGAATCACAGAAAACAAATGATCGACATTGATTTTGTATTCAGCCTACATTTATTGTTGTTCCGTAGTAAAGTTAGGTTATGTATGTATACATCGGCATAGTAGTGCAAGGAGAATCGAGCACTGGCCCTATTAGTATTTAGTAGACTTATACGTGTGTATAGCGGAATAGTACAGGGTAGGTTATTGATCCCCAACGACGCGTGAGTTTACCCCTCTCCTACACTCGCCTTGTCCCCGCCCCCGTTTAGAAATATCCGCATTGTGTTTCCTCTCTATAATGTAATATTTCTGTACATTCGAAACCTTGCAGAGATTCAGCTCGAGTCCTAGAAAAGCGAATAATGTTTATGAAAAGTGCTATCTTACACGCTCTTACCACCCGTTTGATTCAGTGTCCTTAGAAATGCCTTGTGTTATGTAATTTCGGTGTAACGGTATAGCCGTGTTAGGTTATGTTAGGTTGTATTCAGATTAGGAGACAAGACATTCGAAGTGAACCTCGGTATTTCATCGACGAGTGTTTTCGAGGTTAGAGCCGATGAAACGAAGTACCGCTGACACCATTTTATTTGATCGCGTGATGCTTCGAAGTTATGTGGGACGATTGTACGAAATAGTTATACGAACAGAATTTTATTTATGATACTCTGATATTTGCGTGCTGATCAACGGTTTCAGTTATTTTGAGGTTATGATCGACGAAACGAAAGTAAACTTCTGTGGTAGAAGCTATTTTGTCGTATCGCTTGATATTTTGAGGTTATACAAGGATAAGCTTACGAGATACCGTTACGATACCATACTTTTGTTACGCAACAGCAATATTAACATGCAGAAATAAATTCGAAGCGGATTTAATCGTTTCTCAATTATTTCGAGCCCGGTTTGTCCCATCGTTGAGTCGATATCGTAAAATGTGCCATTCTGTTGTTAAAAACGTCATTTAATTTCAATCAGTCTTTCTCATGATTAATTAATAATTTAATGAAGTTTCGTAAATAGAAATCCTTTCGCACGCCGACGAGGCTATTGCATCGTGCTCTCGTTACCTGGTGCACCGAAAGCGATTACGTCACTAGGTTACAGTACCCCCCTCCGCTCTCCTCTCGCCCCCCCCCTCTCACCCTCGTTATACATATCCTCATGATCGATAATTCGACGATCTGAATTTTCTAGGACCTCGCAACGCACGTTTCCAAGCAACCTCCAATAGCGTTTTCGCTCGTGAAATCCTCGAGGTCCCCTGAATCAGCACAATAGCTCCGAGAAATTCAACTTTACGATTTTTCGAACTTTCGTTTCGATCTCATTTTTTTTTGCTCCCGTAAATATTCGATTAAGTGGGAAAACCGGAAGTAGGATACGACGAGAATACGATTAACGGGAACGCCGTTGATAAAGCCTTAATGAACATAAATTCGGAAGGCGTGCAAAATCAGATGAAAAAAGACAGGAAATATCCAGGTCTATAAGTTACATAGGTTAGGTCGACAAGCCGAGCCATAAATAATATCGAGCGTCATTCCTTTGTTTTCAGGATAGGGCAGTTGGCCGAAAGTTGAAAGCTTGGGATAGGGATGATGCCACGGGACGCAGCCAACTACCCCGGCCATTCGTCTCTTTGCGATCGATTACCCGAAGTACTTCCGCAAGTATTACGAAACCCTCTGCACATTACGACCCCACAGATGGCAGAAGCTACGTAAAGAGACAAAGTATCGATGGGGCAGGGGGAGGGGGACATAACCAAAATATCGAACGTGCGTGATCATTACTGACCCAGTTTTTACGGTCCATTAGAATTTGGAAAGGCTTCCTTTTATTGTCCTTTGTCAAATACATGGGGATCGTAACGATCAATAAAATATAACTAATATGACGTATGAGCGAGATAAGACCTTGGGCTTCCGAATTGTGTTTGTTGCTTATATATATTTATGCTTATAATGATCGAAACTCGAGCCAATGTTGGGTTCTTTCGATTACTTCCGATTTTAAGATTCACAGCAGCCAAAATAAAGATAAAAATCGTAACGAGTATCCTCGCTATTTTACAGCTATTGAGAGCGCCGGGAAGCGAACTGGCGTCGTGAAGACTAGCTCGAAAGGTATCCGGGGAGTCTTGGCAGACGGGAGTTATATTGATTTGCGGTCAGATCGATCGAGCCGGCGTACAAAGGTATAAAGCGAATTTTTGCCCTTCTCGTTGCTACAACACTTGTACTTTTATCATAGACTTTTATTTCCATCATTGCGAGTAGCTTACAACGCTTGTAATCTTTCGACAACATTTTACTTGATCGTTTTGAAAATGCTTTTATTTATCGTGGATCAAATGACGTCATCGTATAGTTAAGGGATCAGATTGAGATCGAAATTTAACGAATATGATTTTTTTATTGATACTGCTTTATATCCCGTAGTATTGACTTCAATTTGTAAAAAAAAAACTTATATTTAATTGATCGGTCGCTTTTTTTCGAAACTGCTTACGAAATCGTGTAAGTCTTATCGCAAAATCGACTCTTACAATTTACTTCAGATTCACCAAGAGTTCGTAAAAAAAACTCATTTTTTTAATGACTTTTTATAATGTGTGTTTTTTTTCAAATCCTTCGTTCCATCGTGCACGACGAATGATCCCAGTAAATTAACGAATTTTCTCACGTGAAGAATCGATCTTTTTTCTGCATCTCGTCGTTTCAGGAATAAAATATAAAAAAAACATATCCGACCAAACGTACATTTTGTAAAAACTAAAATATCGTGCGTCGAAAACGACCCTTTGTTCAATCAATAAAAAATCACTCAAAAATATGATTCAGTATTAAAAAATTTATTCAGGCAAGATTGATTATCAATTACGTCAAATTACAAAAAAAATATTAATCTTTGGCTCGTGAAAAATGACGAATCAGCAGAAGCTTGACGGCTCGATAAAAATTCAGTGTCCCTATTTTTGGACTACTTTTCTCGTGCGTATAGAGGACACATGCAAACGTGGGAATTATTGATTTTCCGAAACTTTTCGAGCCCCCCATCCCGCCCCCCTACATGTGGCCCCGCGGTAAGGGGGGCTTCGGGATTCAGCTGCTCGAAATAGAACTCAAAAGAGCTACACGGATACGCGTTTCGAACTGCATGGGTGCAAAATTCAATGAAGAAGTAACAGTATTTCGTAATAAATCAAATGCAATGAAAAGAAAAAAAAATCGAGTCCTTATTAAATTGTCTATTGTCATTTAGTTTGTACGGGGTGTAAATTGTAAAATAGACATTTTAGAGCTAGAGATTCACGTTCGAACGATACATTAAAAATGGGTCTTAATAACGATAAATTTGTTGTTCTTTCTTGTCCAAAACGTTCCTCGAAAAAACGGACAAATTTTTGGACGAAATTCGTCATCAAAAGTGTGTAACAGTCGATTGTGATTTTCAGATTCGTTTTGGGCGCAAAGAAGAAAAATGAAAAAAAAAACGTGACAAGCCACTCGTTCGCGATTGGATCAAAAGTGAGCGAAAAGTTGACGAGAGATCGTTGGATATTCGACGTTTCGTTGGCGCGGTGATAAATGATTAGTGGCGAACAACGCAATGCGGTAAACCTTTCATCAATGAGTTCGTTACGTTTCCCGCTTATTTCTTATCTCCGGATACCCCGGGGAGTTGCAAAAACGAGAGAGATTTCATTAAGAAAGGAGGAGAAGAGGGATAGAGCGAGGTAGAAGGGGCTACGGTAGCCTACATCGTATATAGTTCGTAGATGTGACCCAACGTTATGGGCGTAGCAACGGCGAAAGATTTTCCGCTGACGATGTAGCGGGGTAGTGAGGTGAAGAGAGAGAGAGAGAGAGAGAGAGAGAGACAGACAGAGAGGGAGGGCGGACGGGTAGGTTGTCATCGATTGCGCGCCAAGAGGAAAGGTTTGGTTGGAGCATGAAAAAAAAATGTTTGTTACATCGGCGTTTTCGATGACTGCCAAAATTTTGTTCAGTGGGTGATTGATTCTTATTCAGGCATCACCCACCACGATAAATAGCTCGAAAAGTAAAAAGGACAAAAAGGGTGTGCGAAACTTGTGAGGGGTTAGAAAAAAGAAGACGATTAGGAAAAATGGAACGAAAGATTGAGAATCAAAGATTGTATGATGAATAGATGAAGAGAAACGGAGATAGGAGGATAGGTCTTCGCGGATTGTAAATTACGTAACAATCGGTCTCGACTCACCCCAACTCGCGCCCGTTCGGCCCATAAACTGTCCGGTTTCGGAGTTCCACATAAAGAGCGAGAAGCCCTCCCATTTTCCAAGTTTCGGTGGTGGGCTGTAATATTGCTCGACCGGTTTGTTCTTGTCATCCATCGCGTCGTCTCTTTTTCCTTCCCTTCTTGCGGTTTTTCTTTCTCTTCTTTCGTTCAAGAGTCACGCCTCGATATTACTTCCCCGCTGATTTCCGTATCGATTTACGAACGAAATGAATAACCGAAAAAGAATGAGAGTCCCGAATTCGTCTGGATTATTAGCCGGAGAGTCTAACTTCGTCCCGTGTTTCCCCAAAGTGTGGGTATTTTATATTGTTTTTTACGTCCGTAGCCGTTGACGTCGTTGGTCTCGATGGTTCGACGCGGACGAGCACTCTGCCGCGATCGAACAGCTTCGCGGGCGAGGACGCAAAAGAAGGAGGCTTGCACCGTACCAACGTCCCCCCGGATGATGTCCGCACTCTCCACGAGGAGCGCTCACACTCGTCCGCGGCCAAGGGATGAATATTGAGCGATCGAATACCGGAGAGAGCGAGAGAGAGGGACGGAGACAGGGGAAGATAAAGAGAGAAAGAGAGGGAGAGAGAGAAAGGGGTTGTTCCTCCAACAAACCCCTGGAACCCCTCGTCCACACCCTCGCTCGTCAGCTACGAGGCCCTGCGAGCCGAGTGCGCAAACGCGCGAGCTCTACTCTTTACGCCAACCGAGGAAAGCAATCCCTGAAGAGCCAACTTCGACCCCCGCGAATAGAGAAAAATTCTATTCCGCGAATCGTATTCTTCTTCGTTTTCCTTATCGTCCACTATTCCATAGACTTAAATCGTAAGTTTGTTCACCAACTGTCCCTTTCTGCCAATTTTCATCTTTCTCGTTCTCTTTCGTCATCCGTAGATGTGTCTTCCCCTTTCTTTCGATCTGTCCCTCTCTCTAGCGGTTTTTTTATCCCTCTCTTTCTTTCTCTCCCTCTCCCTCTCTCTCGGCTTTCCTCTTTACACCTGTCTATCTATTTTCCTCTTTTTTTTTTACCTCCGCCCTCTCACTCTTCCTCTGTCCTTCCTTATCTCCTCTCTTTTCTCCTACTTCTCTTCCTCTGTCCCTCGCACCCTCTTCCTCTTCCACGACGTTGCCCCGCGTTCGATCGGCTCGATATTATACGTCTGCCCTCCGGTAGCCCCGTCGCTTCATCTATATACGCTTTGCCCCTCTCAACCTCATCCAGCCCATACGTACGAGGCGTTTCGTATCCCATCTCTTAAATTTTATACTCAAGCGATCATTTTTTCTTCCCTTTTCAGACTCGATATTCCACTTCGAAATGTCTCCTGTTTGGGAGAAATCGCGATAAAGAGCTTTCGCGGTTCGTGGAATTGACTCCGCCGGGCTGCAACGAAGAAATGTTTTCGGGTTTTTCGAGGATTCTATCCTCCCGATTCCAAGATGAGCTGACTGCAGGCCGAAAAATTGATTCGCTAACATTCTTCACTACGAGCCGAAATAAAATGCGATGCACTTGAACGAACTTGGAAACACTGCGATGTCTGAATAAAAAATCTAGTTTTCGAAGCCAACTTCGAAAAAATCACTTCGTTGAATCAAATGGACTTTCAGGATTGTATAAAGTAAAGGAAAAACATCTAAAGGCTAAACATGAATTAAAATAATAATTCTAATCGATGTTGCAATAGGGACATCATCGTCAATAGCTTCATGCGAGGGCGTTGAAACGCTGCGGTTTTATTTCAAGCTCGGAATTGTGAATCTCACACCTGATTTTTGCTCAACGCGAAACAAAAAACCAATTTAATTGACCAATTATTCTATACTACCCAACCACTATTCCCACGTTAAGGGAATCGAGCTCTTCCCTGAAAATCCGCATTAAACGCACTTTTTCTTCAAAGAAATAAATTTCACTTTCGTTATATATTTTTTTAAACGTCATTATTGTGCTAATTTGAAACAAGTAATTAAATTGTTCGACGTCGTGCATGGACATCAAAGTACTATAAGCGGAAAAAAATCTTTAAGGCAGTAAACAAAAATTTAGATAATTAATACCGTTAATTATCACAATTTTATAATCGTTTTTCACTTTTCGTAGAATACTCCAATGCGTAGCCGTAAATGGATCATAAATGAATTGTTCCTGCAAATTCTAAACATTAAAAACGTTTTTCTTTAAAGAATAAATGTGACTGTAGGTTTATCAAATTTCACTCGATAAATTAAATGTCAACTGTATTGCAACGTATGATGAGAAAACAATGCTTGCTCAATTAAAAAACATAATATTTGAAGAAGACAAGAATTTAATGACGATTTCTTTGAGATTAAGGAAAAGATTCAGTCAGTCGCGAAGAATGAGGGCTCAATTGGTATAGAATGGTCCATACATTGTACATATAGATTCCTATAAGTATGACGTCTTGGTGGACTGGAGAAGAAACTATCGGCGCTCTTCTTTATCTATTTTGTCGTTCTTCGGTATTCGTCGAACGGCGGGTACTCCTACTCGTGATCGAATGATCAATCTCCATTAGGAATCTTCGAACTTCGCCCCCCCCTTCCCTCTGTTTTACTGCAATTCTATTTTAACTTCGCTCGCCGTGTTCGGCTGATACGCATCTTTTTAATTGGACCAACCAACAACACCGGACACAATTTCACTCGGAAATATATGGGCGTAAGTACGCGTGATTGGGGTGTACGGGATACGCCCTTGTACTGTCTAGACGTTCGGTATATGTCTACGCTCAGTAGATTTCATACGTGGACTATCGTAACCGGATGTAGCGACCACCCGTCGACAAAGGTTGCTCCTGATAAGTCTCCGATACTCCGCACGTTCAAATCTCACTTCAGGGACGAATTCTTGTTGGAACAATTTTCCTACGTTTGCAGATGAGGATTCGACTGAACTTGTAACGAGTGAACTGCTTTGACGTCGCGGAAATGTTTCATCGTGGAAACGGATTTACAAAAATTGATCTCGACAAATCGTTACGTCTGGGCTTAATAGGTGAATGGGAACTTTTCAATAATTTGACTTCTCAAATATTCCGTTTATCAGTTTTTTATTTTATGTGCGAATCAACTCGGGTGGCCATTTTTTTCACAATTATTACTGCTCGAAAAATCAACGACAGGGCTGGGCTACGCGTCTACAAAAAGAAGACACAGAAAATACTGCTTTTGGTTGGTAACGTTTTTTTTTATTAAATATTTTATTACAGGAGGTTAAAATATTTATAATGCTTTCAGATAACAGAATTTACAAATATATCTCAATATTTCCATATATATATAGTGTGTATATACACATCACATGTTTGTATGTAAACATTTTTTTTTCTTTTTTTTTTTATACTTTTGTATGTACATGACCTAGAGTGGCACAAACTCGCACACAATTTTATTTATTTTCGTATTTTTAGATTTTTTTTTTCATTTTTAATTCAACCAATGTTCGTTCTTTAGATTCATTCTCGTTCTTCGGTTTGCATCCTTCTTTTTTTTGTATTTTTCTGTCGTTTCTTATAGGAAATTACATAAGCACGAAATTCGATCTTTCAAGCAATCGCAAACGAAAGTGGACAATCATCCGTGCAATCGACTTGTCTGAATCTTTTTTTTTTTTCTTATATAATTTACAATTTTTCCGGCAAACTATTTTAGTTCGGCTGTACACGCGCACAGTCATACGCACGTTCATTCGTGAGATAAAGACACATGCACCCACGCACGCACGCGAAACACGAGCATTTTCAGGCACTCTGCATGATCAGACGCTGAATCGTATCCAGCGTACCTGCTCGACGTTCGACGAAAATCATGCACGTGACCGATGCATCGAGTATTCTGGCACCGCTTCTAATTTAATTTTTCTTCCATTCCCTTTTTTTGTATTTTTTTGTTGTTTAGTTTTACGCTTTAAATATATCAAATCATTCTCGCGGAAATACAACTAATAGTCTTTATCACCGTTTCGAATTTTTTTCATCCATCATCTCGTATGGTCACTCGTTCCTGGATTTTTTTTTTCGTTTTTCTTGTTTTTCTTTTTATTTGTTTTTTAAGCACGTATATTGTCTTTGCTCGGTGTATCATCGTCGTAACGAACACGGCACTAGCTTACGTTTGTTTTGTTCTTCGTTCTTCCCGTGCGTACTCGTACGTTCTTCCTCTCTCATCTACGTCGCAGGAAAAACTTGTTCTTTTATTTACTATGCGGCAGCCGCCTCTATATGGCTCGAGCCCTCAAAATTCTTTTCGTGTACAGTAATAATAATAATAATAATAATAATAATAATAATAATGTTTAGTCTAAAATAACAAATTACGGACGAAGAGGATAAAAATGGCAATTCATCTGTCACTCAGCGCGACCCTCCGATCACGGGTATGTACAATTATAATATATTCACGCACACACGTAATTCAGACCTCGGAGACTGTTTCACGAATCTCGAAACGCAAACAAAAAAAAATAAGAAAAAAGAAAAAACAAAACAAAACCGTTGCCGTGCAGTTGTACGTGTATAAGTCACTTATTGCCAAGATAAAAATATTATTTACGGGATCTTCGTTTTGACTCGTTTTCCAACGACGTTTATCCGCGACTTCTCTTTCATCGACAATTCCTTGTCTCCACGCGGTCTCGAGAAAAATTGATTTCCGTTTGGCTGAAACGTATTCCGTTCGGAATGGATTTGATTCGAGAGAAACCCAAGATCATTCGACATTGATACATTTTCGTCGAATCTAAAATTTAACTTTTCAATTATTCAAGTACAAGTTACTTTTTTATTTTCAAGTTTTTCAGCTCTTAGGGTGATCGCAAAGAACGAAATCGGTATCGAAAGAATCAATTTTTTTCGAGCTTTGCAGATGATAGGCTTTAAAAATATCTGCTTGGTGAGGTGACCTATCGAACGTTCCTCGTATCCCCGACTTACTTATCACGATATCGCGCATCGTTAATCAACCGTTATTAATACAGTTTGATCGTCGTCGATACAATCTATTAATCTCTTCGAACCGCTCTCACCGTCAATAAAACTCCATCGCGAGTGATATGATTCTGTAACTTTTTGATTTCTTCTTTTTTTTTTTTTTTCATTTTCATTTTCATTTCTCATCCCTAAGCTTTAATACTGATCTGACCAAGTGAATTTATAATTCTCTGTTCTTCTTTTATTGTACCGGGCCCTGTCTTCAGACATGACGTTTTCGTCGAGCGTCGAGGGCGAGAGTATCGAGTTATTACGATTCCTTTCTTTGCCAAGCAAAATGGTGATTTTGTGCGTTTTTAGTTTCACCGGACAAATCGAATTTTTAAGCCCGAATTATTTCAATCCTTCTCTTTGTCTCTCTCTCTCTCTCGCTCAGCGATAATGTCTCACAAGATTTCTCAAGAAAACGCTTTTCACGTTTTTTTCCAGTGACATATTGACAACCAGAAAAAAACTCTCAGAGATCTATTTCCGAAGTATTAACCACCATGATTTCTATACACTTTTCGGACGTATACTCGTGTGTAATAATTAGAACGAGTTGCGGAGCTCTGTCCTTTCACTGACGAAAAAATAATTCGTTTCTAAGGTCGTGAAAGCAGAAAAGTTGATGAACGAAAAAACCGAGGCATCAACCGTGAAAATCAACGTTTATCGAAACTTCTCGTTCGCTGAGAATCAGTAAGCTTTTCGAATGACTAAATCAAGTGCAATTGGGGTCATGAAGAACGAAGGAAAAATTGATATCTCGGTGTGGACGGAGCTCCTCATTTCCACTCATATCGCAGTTTCTTTTCGATGTCGTGTTTTTTTTTTCTTTTCGTTTTCTCGTTATTTTCACCCCAATACAAATTCGAGATTCGAAACTTTGTACAGTTTAAAAGTGACGCTTGTTTGATTAGAGGAGGAGATCGGTTGCTCGATTCGACAATTGTGAGTACTGAGAAGTTCGACCTGCCCCGGGCAAACAAGAGACACCGAGTGGAAAATATATTATTGTTAACCGGTTCGAGACGACAAAAAAAAAAAACAGTTTCTCGCGAGCACAATAAAACAAACGGTTGGAGCAACAATTCGAATTCTAATTCGATGCTCACGGCTCCGTTTCAGCAGTGGCCAACGCAAAAAAAAAAAGCTCGACATAGGAACCTCGAAGATTTATCAGAATCGTGTACGCACGCGCGTATACTTATCCGTACACGAGATTCGTACACGCGTCTAATAATCCGCGTTTTATCAACGCGCAAAGCGCCTTACTTGAAGTAACAATGACCGTTGTGAATAGGGAAAAAAAAAACAAAAAGAAAGGAGAACAAAGATATTCGACAATATCACACGTGACTAGTTTTGCGATTGCGCTGAATTAAAACAATAATTAAGCGCGAATTGACCTTCGTGGCGGTATTTTTCACAACTGTTGTTCCTTCCTCTCGAAATATTTTCTTGGACATCTAAAAATCCCCCGTAAATCATATGGTTACACCTCGAAGTGTACTCTAATCAGATACGAGTGCACAGAGATGGCGGACGATAGATAATTGTAACAGTTATTTACGGTTTTCGTTGTACATTTTCTCTTTCGTTTAGATTCAGATAGAGAAATTTTTATTATTAATATTATTATTATTATTATTATTATCGTTATTATTTACTCGCATCTTCAGGGAGGGGTCGACCTCTGACTAGCTGCCACAGAACGACAAAATCAAAGCTCGAAATTATTCCAGAAACACTGAAACCAAATCGATGTGTGATCAGGAGATAGTTGTTTTTTTTTATAGCGCACACATATGTATATATTATATGTAAGATATGAGGGGTTTATATTATATATTTTCATACAATATTATATATTTGTACATATATAATATTATATAATATATAACGTAAATCCAGTTGTAAGCAACGTTGAAGTCTCATCCGCTATCGTTCAATTTCTTGGTACTTATTAGGTACTTGGTACTTATCAGTGTATTTACGAAAACGAAAAAAGAAAAAACAACCGATATTATCACTCGTTTCCCTCTCTCTCTCTCTCTCGCTTCAAAGATATACCAACGAGCAACAATCGTATCAGCGAAATCTTTCGATCGAGCTTAAGCAGCCCGAATCGGGTATCGAAAATAATCGAAAAAGTGACCGTAAATATAGCGACAGCACTTTGCTTTTTCTACTGATCGACATTAAAAAAATAACATCTAATGATGATAATAATGATAATAATAATAATAATAATAATAATAATAACAATAGCAATAATCCATTCATATTTATATATCTCTAACAGTGTGTGTGTGTATGTGTGTGTGGTGTTTTAGTCGTCAGTGATTGGGACGCTTAAAGAATAGGGACAATCGATGAAAGGTCTTAGTACAAAACTGCTCGAATTGCAGATGTGATTGCTCGTTACTATTGATAAATAGGATGAGAGAGTTTAGTACTTAACTACGCACAGACATCGAAGATTTATCGCGTAAGTGATGAGTGAGCAGCTTATATACTTTTCTTCCTCTTTTTTTTACTGTTTTGGTTCTCTCATATTTTTGTTGCCTTTTCGGCGGTTTTCTCAAGTTTTCTTTTCGTTTTTGTCTTTTTTTATCTTTTTTCTCTGTTTTTCCTTCTTTTTTTTCGTTTCTCGAAAACGCACCGGAGCGCAACGGCAGCTACATAAATCGAACACTTATGGTTTCATTCCTCGTCGTGACACGCAAAAAGAATTTAAAAAGAATATATATATTCTATACATATGTACACACATATATATATATATATTTACACACACGCACACATACATACATATATACATATGTATGGATGTTTGTATGGATACATGTACAAGAACTCAGTAATTTTATCGCTGTTAAAGGTAAATAGTGAGCGTAGCAGTGTAACAGTGGTACTTGTATTTCTTATTTTATTAAGTAGTCACGAGATTACTCAAGTCAGAGCGCGATCTTTTCGGTTAGAACGCTATGTCGTTTTTCCCCCCTCACTGTTCTCGTCGTCTCGACGTTTTTACTCTTTTGAAAACAGCGAATGGTTGAATCTTTCCGTATCGCATTATCTTCGACAGATCGACAGATCGGGACAGGGAATTTCAGACTAGCCGATATAGACAACCGAATAACGACGAAGACAAGAAAAAAAAGGGCGGTGATTCTCTGACGCGAGTTCCTCTCAAAAAAATGTTCTGGTAATTATGTACTTTCGTGACTTTTGCGGAAAATGCGTGTAAAATTTATTTTTGTCATTTTCTCATTGTTTGGATTATAAATGATGATGTTCAGTAGGGAAAAGACTGAAATTTACCTCCCCATAAAAAGTTATTGGGTTTTGAAGTTCGCGGAAACATGTGATAAAATGGGCCGTCCATTTTCTGATTCATCTGAACTTTCTGAATATCATCATTTATATCCCAACAAATTAGAAAATGACAATAAATACATTTTTCAGGCATTTTTCGGAAATGTCACTAAAGTACATAATTACCAATGTTCTCAAATAGAGCCTAAAAATATAGATAATAATATCGTATTCCATGATGCTTTGTACATAATGCTATATTTGCCTTAATCGTTATGTCAATAATAATAATAATAATAATAATAATAATAATAATAATAATAATAAGAATAATAATAATAAGAATAATTGTAATAATAATCGCTATCATAAATAAGAACTTGTAAAAAGTATACCTGGTATCGTGAACTGTGAAACGTCTCCTTTAAAAAAAATCTTGTTACGAATATACGGATAATCTAAAAAAGTCACCGAAAGTCTGCACGTTGAACGATAGTCAGTTTTAGTTTGGATCTTAGGCTCGAGCATGTTGACGGCGCTTGTCGCGCTATATACGGGATAGGTACGGTGATAATGCTGTTGTTGCTGCAGATGTCGAATTTGATAATGATGATGTTGATGATTAGAATTCTGTCGATGAGGATTCTGACTGTACCGATAAATGTTGCGATTGTGGCGTTGTCGATTATGCTGTTTGCAGTGATAATTAGTGTAGTCCGTGGCAGGGGATCACTTGTCGGAACTCGGGCACTCTCCCGGCTGTTTCATTAGCGTGTAGTTCAGTCGATAGGTAGCTGGAAGTATAAAAACATTTAACGTTAGAATATTCGTGAATGCGATTTGGAGATAACAAATAATTATTTAAATTTCATGAGTAACTCGCTTCATTGCCAGTTTTTCAAAATGATTCTTCGACTTAAAACAGAATTCGAATTCCGTATTGTTCCGGACGCAGTTTATCGCGTTTGTCACGTAAAAAACGTGCACGTGACGCAATAACGTTCCGTCGTTATTAGCCGTGTGGCTGCACATACCTCTTTTCGTGAGTTCCTCCATCGTTTGGTCCTTGCAATCGGCAGCCATATGACTGTTGCTGCCGCAATTGTAGCATGATATTTTGGCCGGTGGAACGGCTGGTGTGTAAGTCACTACAGGGGCCGAGGGCATGTAAGTTTGTGGCGGAGCGGCAACCGCGGGGGGCGGTGGCGGGGTGCCACCGGGTCCCGGATATTGGTACATCATTTCACCGTTCGGTTGATAGGTCGCCTGATAGGTCGGTGGTCTCGCGTAAGCGGCGTGCGAGAAGTTCGAGTATAAACCTGTACTTGGTCGGAGCGCGGGGAAATGGGCGTGCGGTAGAAAGGTGACCTGGGACGGTGTCGGGGGTCCGGGAAACGAGACGCAGTGCGGAATATTCGGTAGGCCACCGTTGTTACCACCACCTCCACCACCGCCATTGTTGTTACTGCCGTTGCCGCCTGACGCAACACCGTTGACCATTTGGCTCTTTTGGCGCATCACGTGAGACTGATTCTTCTTGGATTGGTTGCGCGGCCTCTCGGACATGTGCGACATCGATTGTGCCTGGCCATGATGGGACTGTGACATCGTGGAATGGTGCGACGACGTTCCCACCGTCGATGCTTGATGCTCCGTCGTTGACGAAGATGGTAGCACCGTCTCGGACGGGCTACTTACCCACGGCGCGGCCGGTGGGGTTTCCGGCGGTGAACGGCTTCCGGTGCTCTCCGAACTGCTGCTCTGCGAACACTGACGACTATTCTCCGGATCCAAACGAAGCGCCTGTAGCTGCGTCGTGCAATAGAGATGCTGAGCGTTACACCTGTAAAATAATTAATGGACCTTATCGAAGTACGACGAATTTACCTCATCGATATTTCTAACGTGGCGGTGATAAAACGAGCAACAGAAGGAAGACCAAACGGATTTTAAAAAGATGCATTCGTCGATTTTTGTTCGGAAAACTTCTTCGATCTGCAACTCATTGCGCTACAAATGGAGTTAAAACTTTCTACATTGTTAGTGTACGTTATGCGTGTAATACATATTAAAGACACGTCTCTCCCAAACACATCACACTTCGGGAAAAACTGAGAACTGCTGTTCACCGTCCAACAGAGCGCAGCGAATATTCATTTCTGTTTTTGAAACATCAGTGTTTCAGAAATCATTGAGAATTTGCAATTCAGATATGTTTCTCGCACTCGCGGCATGCTCGGTCTGTGTGACACTTGGCCTTAAGGACAAATGTTTATTCGTTATTATTCGGTCAAGAAATTCTGGCAAACGAAACGAACGGCCAAAGCTAAAGTCATCGAACTCGAAAATAAAACGTTAAAGACAGTGTTATATTTACCACGTTTTGTATGGACCACCGAGATTGCTGCAATGTTCGAATAATATTTCGAATAGATATCAAATATATAGATATATATATACACACATATAAGTCAAGATGTCGCGAATATTGATATCCATGCAATATCAAAACGAGCTATATTTTCACTTCGTCGAGATATTCATCCTACCAACGCTTGCGCGTCTTCGACGAGGAACCGTATTGACGGTATACGTTTTCACAAATGAAAACATAATCGCGAGTGAAGTTAAAACGTTACAAAATTTTACCTGGAATAACGAGTAGGCAAACCGGCAACTGATACACTTATGCAACTGTAGCACTGGGCATTTTGCGGGTACATCGGCGGAGGAGGATACATTTGCATCTGCGACGGTTCCAGTGGCGTGATACCCGGATACCGCCTGATATTCGGCGAATTCACGTGGCTGTGTGGATGATGCTGTATCGGTTGTGGTTGCTGTTGTTGCGCTTGTTGCTGCTGAAGGTTTTGTTGTTCCTGGAATTATACAAAGTATTCATTATTCAAGAACGAATCCGGAAGGATCGCTTTCCTTTCCTTTTTATCTTAAAAGCACATAGCACCTCGTATGACCTGTGCAGTAGGTTTTGTAACAAATACTAGGGTAGAAAAAGAAGCGGGAATAATCGTTAGAATCTTTCGAATTAATAAATATGAGACTTTGGCGGATTCAAGGATTACTTGATCTGTACCTCGTTCTCGATCGTTTCATTAACGGGATGTGTTGCATTATTTGTATTTTCTAGCTTCTTCTCCATTCCGAGTTGGCTCAAACCGTTGCTCGTCTGACTTCTCACTATGTTCCTCAATTGACCCAACGCGTTTGGAGACATCCCCATTTCCCGTAGGTCCTCGTCGCTCATTCGCCTAATCTATATTCACAGCACGTCATCATTAAAAACGCTCGCTCTTTCATCGGGAGTGTACTACACCAAAAATCTCTGACACAACACGCACATTCGTTAATAGAGCACTCGGTAACCGAATAAGAGACCAAGCTTCAACGTTCACACATTAATTGAGATATATTTGATCCGCGGTATGACGTCCCTTCGGTTTTATGAGAAAATGCATTTTTACGACGAGTCTGTGCTTATTTGTAACATCAACGAGCAATTGATGTTCTTAAAACGAAAATGACCTTCAGTAATACCAATCGCGGTCTTGTAAACCCGCATAACCTTACGGATATACAAACTCTGTACGGAAGTTTTAAAAATCCAGAACGCTGAAAATATATTTCGTGTGATCACAAAACTAGGGCATTGATCCGTTATAAGTTTCGAATACGGTGCTGCATCCCGAAAAGTTTTTCTTACGTACGTAACGCGAACTGTGTGTAAAGATCGTTAACTCCTCGCGAATTGATGAGTGGTGCTGCCAAATTATGTAACTCGTGCTTAGACTTCCGAAGCAAAGTGTTAATGAAATTTAAGGGTATTCCCAGATGTGAATTCTATCATGACAGTTTCGTTGAGCAAATGAGCAGAGTTTTAACGATGTCGATGAGGAACAATGTCGCGAGCTGCAGTTTTTTGCCAGAGGTCGTACGCGTAGAAGTATCGCAATCCAAAAAAGCTCACCTCTCCGAACGAAGTGTTGGGCAAATTTCCCTTGTAATTCGGGACGTCCTTGGCAGTATTGTCGCGTTGAGATTCAGGCCCAGATGTTGGAGCTCGTAACCGTGGCGGTGGCGGAGGTTGCTTAGTCGCGGGGGCGACCGGAGTAGACGCGTTCTCGACGCTGTTGTGACGGGAATAAGCCGAACTGGAGCTCGTTATGGGTGGTACGGATCTCGGTGGGAGCATCGGCGGAGGACCACCCGGAAGACTTCTGCTTGTACAACCGATCGAGGAGACTGGGGGTGGCTGGTGAAGGGGGGTAGCGCACGTACTCGTCATACTGCTCGGTTGAACGCTCGATGAGCTCGTCGACGTCGTTATCGTGTTACACGTTGACTGTATAACTTGCGACGAGGTACGGGGCATTGGATTGTTACGTCGACCTAAGGGTGAATTGCTTCGACTCGGCGAGCGCGAGTGGGACGGCGACGATTGTCTACTGACCAACGATGATGGCGGATAAGCCAACATATCGCTGGTGTGATACATCAATGGATTCCCCATCATGACCTGACCTGTCCATGATGTCATGTGATTCACTGTGGGAAAACCAAGGTGGAGATACTGCGCACCTGGCGCTGTACCCATTGTCATTTGCTCGTGACTCGGTAGGCAGAGTCCTGGGGGTGGCAACGATAATCCTGGTGGTACACCGCTGACCATTGGATTACCTCGCATTCCCATGTCTCCTGTAAAACTCATTGTTCAACCAATCGTCCTTATTCTCCCTTGACACTTCCCTCCCTTTGTCTATATTTCTTACCGTGATACGTTTGAATCGGGGGTGGCAGCATCGAACAATTGGCCGGAATTTCTGCATTCGAATCTGCCGAAACAGGACGCTCGTTTGGATTTACGCACGGGCCGCAAACCTGCATATAAATTCAGGCATGCACTTTTCCCGTAACGTTTGTCGCAACGATGGACGATTCCTGACACTGTAAAATTCACGCTCAACGAAAACAGCTAATAAAAGGGTCTTTACTTGTGGCGATTTGTAGGACACATTAACAGCAGCTGCAGGCTTTGGAAGATTCAATCGAGATTCCTCCTCCTGGAGTTTGAGGTAAATATTACCGAAGGTACTTTTTTGTTCATAAGTGAAAGCTGGATGATTCAGCGCCATGGCATAGAGAAGAAACAATTCCTCCATCGGTTGATCGTCAGGAGTAAACGTCGATCCGTTCAGTATATTCGCGATCTCTTGACTGTCAAGACCCGCGAGTATCTTATGAAAGATCACGGCGCAAGAGTAGTTACAGGATCTGAGTAGCGCCATGTACAGCGCCAGTTTCCTCCTCGTTCTCTTATCGCCGATACCCACAGTTGCCAATTCGGCAAGTTCAGAAGTGCTGTTCGCATGGTTCTCCGATTCTCGTAGGTCCGTGTAGTCGCGCTTACCGATATCCTCTATATATGTGCCGAGAAAACGTATTTCGAACGGCAGGCACATATTCAACAACGTGCACATCACGTCTATACGTTTATAACTGGAAATATTGAAACACCCGTATGAGCCTTTCGTGAATGAAAATACAGCTAGGGAAAAATGAACTCGCCATACAGAAAGAGAAACTTCTTGATAAAACCATCAACTTAAAGATTAAATAGACGACCAATGGGGAAAGTAAAATGTACGAAAAGGTTTCCAATATTTAGGTCAATAGAAATCGCAAAACCTGAAGAAAAAAAAACATCCTAATTTGCCTCAACCAGCAAATAATTTATTTGCTCATCTCTCCCCAACTATGATTTCTTATTCATAAAAGAATCGTCAACGTATCACGTTACAAAAGAAAAAAATACGATGCGGATATGTGGGAGAAAAACCGTGTGCAAGCTTATAGTAATTGGCAGGCATGCTAATCTCATAATTTCGGATTCAGGAAAAAGCGACGGACCATGGGGGAAGGAGGTAGGAGGGGTGGTAACGATGAAGAGCGGAGAGCGCGAGGGAACAATGCAAAATTGGGCAAAAATGTTTGCAATAGGTCGTACATGCATCTAGATATTTCGGGTACTTTGCGGCATATTGGCTCTCAAAGCTTCTGTCACGTCCGCGAAGTAGCGTCCATGTAATAATTTTGCGTCGGGGTCTGAACATTGGGACAAATAAAAAAAAAACTATATTCGTATACGCTTGTGTCGGTACGAAAATTTTCAAAGAAAGAAAATGAGGCAGTGGCGAGTAAAAGGAGAGGGGGAAGAATCGAGGCAGCGATAGGAGTTGGCGAGAGTGAGCGAGAAAGAGACAGAGGGAGCGAGAGATGGCGAAGCGAAGAGCGAGCGAGGGAGGGAGGGAGAGAGAAAGAAAGTTACATGAAAATTAGAATTTTCGCGTGATAAAACGATCATGCCCATTTTCATGATTTCTTTTTAAGAATTGACAGAATGTCAAGGAGTTGGAGACATATGTGCACTTTGGTTAACAGGAAAACGTCTAATTTCTTCGAGTCTGTATGCATTACCTGGACAGATTCCCAAACCATGATACCACGTTCTCCTTACACACCATTGCCAGACAACATTGATACCGCTTGGGGGGTGAAAAAAGCGCCGATGCGGGACAGCTTTTTCGACGTGTGTCGCCAAACCAGAGGCGGACACAAAATCCGTCGTAAGGCCCAATCGATCTGCTGATTTTTTTTTCTCTCGTTTATTTGTCTCCTAATACGCGACACCACGAACGATACATAAGAAACTAAAAAAACCGTATTTGTGATACGCGTTGATCAACGACGAAAGAATGTGCGGAACACATCAAATGCACAGGGCACGGAGCACCGAGGACGATAGAATTATTATTATGTATATATATCCGCTCATTCGCGCGGAGCAGGGCAGCACAGGACACAGATACGCGGCTCGTATATTGTAATACTGTCCAGGAGTAGGCGCGAACGGGGAATCCTCTAGCTTACTCTCTCTATCGGAATTGAGGCTTTTTTCGGAAACTTGCCGGCTTCGCCACCTACCAGACTTTTCCGCAAGCTGTGCACTAGCGTTACCGCCATTTTTTAAATTCGCTTCTGTGAAACGTGATAGTTTTTTAACAATTACATAAAAAATATAGCAAAGAATGGAACGGTATAAACATAGGATGAAAAAGTGATACTTTGCCAATGCGTTAGGGATGGTTATCATTTTTGTTAATATATATTTATAAAAAACCTATTTGGCTAATCCATACCATTGTTGCGGTCCCCATGCTTACAACCAGTAGTAGACGAACGTCCGGCGATTGAAGATTTGACTAGCGGCGGCGCATGAACTATGCGCGGTGCCTCGTTTGGACATGTCAATAATTCAGCTGTAGGACAAAACGAATCGAACAGAAAATGAAGATGCTTAAAAATTTCCGTCCCAGAAGCATTTTATCTTTTTTTCGATGAATATATAGTTTCTAACTGTTTTATCGACAAACGTGACCCACAAGTGGCGCGTTTCTATGCTAGGACGCATAGTTTATGCGTTTTCACCGCGCTTGGATCACCAGTCGATGTGTCGCCATGGGTGCTACGTGCATCTCCCATAATTTCTATCTCCATGACCTGTCATATACGCTACATATCTTTCGGCAGCATTTGAGTCGAGTGCAAAATGCTCAGCACTCAAGTTGATGGCAAAAAGTTTTCTAAATTGATAACATTTAGATTAAAAAATGATGGGTCATTTTTTTTCACCACAGAAAAGTCGGGAAAACTTTTAAGGGTTAAACAATAGCTTTGCTTGTTAAGTATAGCCAAAAATCAATTTTATTTATTTTTATGAGTCATAATATAATACGATCCGGCATACTGAAAATAAGTCTTGTGTTTGTGGAAATGTATAAATTTTATCGTCATCGGGTTCAATCGAACGCAATATAGTAATTAGTCTATAAATGTAAGCGATTTTATAAAAAGTACAATTTGTCAGTTTGATTCGATCCCATGGGGCACAGTCTTACTTGCACATCTGAAAATGCTCATTTTACACGATTGAGCAGTCTTTTCTCTTGCCTCACCGACATTGGCAATTTTTGCGTTTTTTTTTACCGTTTGTTACTGAGGGATAAATCAGGAGCAGTCAGGCTATCGCTATGATCCTGTATGCTGATGCCTGAAGAGCTAGTGGTAGCGGACACAGACTTTTCGCTGGTTGAATGTGAATTTTGAATGTTGGGCGTTGATGTGCGTGCCTTCATGAGTACAGCCCTTTCTGTACTTTTGCTTGCTTCTTTGATCGATATAGAAGATACATCGCTGAAGTCGGGTAAACCGCAGAGATTGTCGTCGTTCAATGCCTTTTTGCTCGGTGATTTTGTCCTTCTAGCTATATTCATAGGCGTGCGATCAGAATTTGACGAGGAACTAAGAGCGCTGGCTTCCCTTGTTTTTTTCAGGGTTACAACGGCCCAACCAAGTCCCATTTTTTTCAAAGCGGTTTCAATTTCTTCTGAAGACGAAGCCCATTTGGCCAATTCGGAAGCAGGACTACTAATAATTTCTGATATGCCCGACAGTCCTGAAAAACTGTTCGAGCTCGTAGACATTAATATTTCCTTCTTACTATTATGGCCAAGACCGGAATCCAGATTCAATTTATCTGCGACGAGTCTAGCTATATTTTCGTCAACAGTGTCATATGTTTCGCGTTTCGAAAGCTCGTCCTCTCCTCGTCGATGTTCAACGTCGCGTTCTGTTTTTTGAATTGCCACGCCTTCGGTCGATTTTCCATCGTCGTTGTTCCTCGACGCGCTACCGTCTACCGATGTACTCGCTTCCTGTGATAACAGAGATTTCGTGGTTCCGCGTTCCCACACGGCCCTATCTGTGTCACTGTGAATAACGAACTTTTCATCCGGCGAACCGACGTCTCGCATCGTCAGTCTGCGCGGTATCGTACGCAACATGTTCTCCGTTATTAACGGTGGGGCAGCGCCGTTAGTCGTCTGCCTACCCGGCCCGGTCTGAGTGTTCGCATTCTCCTTTTCTCGTTTCTTGGCGCTTTCCATTTTCGAAGGCGACTGGAGCGGCAACGTACGGCGAGACTTTCCGCATGGGCTCCTCGTGCTTCCTTGACTACGATTAACCGTATCGGGGGTGTCGAACTCCACGATCGTCGATAATTCGTGTACCGGCGAAGTTATTTCCGATCTAAAATTTTTCAGTTCCAACGTAAGTAAAAAGAACTCGTTATCGAATGCTGCTGGAAGGATGATCACTCACCGATAGGTTCTACCAGCTGGTGGAGGTCGCGGTCTCGTTCCCGGTGGCACGCTTGGCAAAGCGCGTGGGTGTTTCGGAATTCCAGCGAGCAAAGGTACGAATTCCTCCTCTTTTTTAGGCTGTACAACACATTCACGATCATTAAGATATTACGTTATGGAATGACATTATCAAAAAAAGGAGGCCAGCGAGCGAAGTTTCCATTGCTTTGTCTTCTACTTCAAATCCGGTTGATCGCTACAATCTTCCGATATTCATTGCTCAGGTTTCGCCTAAGTCTCGACAATTTCATTAATCAAATGATTAAGAATACTAAAAACATAACAAAAGCGATGCCACACGGAGCGTTCTTACCTGTGGACTCGGGCAATCGTCTTTCGTAACTTCGTTCTCGGTAACTGTCTTTGGCGAGTTTTCTTTTCTCGCGGCCACGAGATTTTGAGGTGGCGACGGTGTTCGCTGTCTACTGACAGAACTATCGCTTTCCCGCGAATTGTTGACGTTTTTGCTTTGTTCCAATATTTCTTGATACAGTTTAGCGACAATTTCCTCATGGTGGCGGGGAGTTTCCGGCGATAAACGCGGAGGATTTTCCGAGGTTACGAACATCGTCGTGTACGGTCCTCTACCGCGCTTCAATCTCTCGATATCTATATTGATCGGCTGATCCGATAATACGCGCGGTTTCGGTTTCGTCGAACCTCCGGGAACTGGGGTTTCCTCCGTGCTCGTGCTCGCAGAACCCTTCGACTTGGACTCGTAAGAAGTCGACGACGCTGGAACTTCATGATTCGGTGATACATGGGAAACCTGCACTGTACCGTTTGTTATTATCTGCTGCGATTCACGAAGCGTCTTTGCTAGCTTGCTGTGTATCGCTTCGATGCTCTCTACTAGTCTCTGAACGCTCTGAAAATCGCTGCGATACGGCCTCGGCGGAGGTAACTGCATGAGACTCGTTTCGTCAGCTGGACTTATCATGGAGAACTCCATACCTGCGAAACGATTAATGATGCAAGTTATTTTGCAGTTTTTTAAATATTTGTTAGCGCTACGAATTCAAAACGACTAAACGGTATCTAAAACTGTGAAAAAATAATACGCGGGTATTCTAATCGATCATCGAAAAACTTTAGAAAGAATAAGTACGTTTGTCGAACTATCTGTTATTTTTTCTATAAAATGGAACTTTTCTCAAGTTTCCAAAACTATTGTTCTGACGTTTTTTTCCATTTTTGAACTCTTAAAAGGGTCTATCTGATCGGAAATTTTATGCTGGTTACGAATATCATAGAATTTTTGTCGAAAGCATGGAACGAGGCAAAGAAAAACGTGTTTTAAGGTGTTTTTTACGATTTTTTCATAGAAATTTTGGGTTTTTGGGGAAAT